>JAODAL010020139.1:0-70221 GCA_025379985.1 Phyllomedusa bahiana | reverse complement strand
TTTTTTTCTGTAGACAGGTACTTTTTACGTGATTATAGTATATTATTCTAGTGATCAAACACAGTCAGGTCTCCAAGTGGGGCTAGCGATCTGCACAGATAAAAGTCCTTCTGGCTTCTATATTATAAATATATTTATTTATAGAATGACTAATTACATAGGACAATGTGTATATTAGGCACCGGTGTTACTTGAATGGGGAGTGTCAGCAAACTGTGCAATCCAACATTGAGCCTGAGGGTGGGTTCACATTATAGTTTTACTATACAGTACAGGTATACTTTTTTCTTAACGTATAGCTAAAAAAATATGAAAACATCTACAGTACATTTTTGAGTGTTCTTCTATGTTTTTTAAGCATATCTGTCAACCAAATAGGGAAACATTTGCATACATTTGTATCCTTTTTTGTTTTAAATAAAAACCATATAGTCAAAAGTCTGTTCTAGTTTTGTGAATGTTTCTCATTGACGTCAATAGAAAAAAAAAGAATGCTAGCACATGCGGGACACAAAAACGTAGTAGAGTAGGTTTTACTGAACCTATAAAAACCCAGTATATGGACGTAAAGCGAGTCTCTTTTGACTTCATGTTTCACCATTACAGTCTATGGATATGTCAAGCGATACGTTACAATACTGTTTTTGGGTATCGACACGTATACGTTTGACACAATCAATAAATGTTGTGTGAACCGGCCATGAAGCTGGGTGCATATGTTTTTGGTATTTGAGATGTGTTTAAAAATGCGGCAATTTTTTAAAATGCACATGTTCTTACAATTGACTCAAATTTGGAATACCTAGGGAAAATCCTTATCAAATGAATGATTAAAAACCACTTTTTTTTTAAACCCTGCAACTTTAAATAAGTGCTTCCTGCCTCACTCTAGAACTACACCTAGAATTTTTCTTCTATCTCTTAGTACATCAAATCACTGAGTAGCTTGAACATGTATTTACATTTGCTGCATCCATATTTTTTTTCTAATTGCCACATGCTAGGATTTATATAGTAGAAGCTACTTTTTTTTAGAGTAAAAAAGGTCTTACTACAAAAATGTTACTGTAACATACCCAGGTCGTATTCATATGTTTTTTATTTTTTACCTTTAAGTACTTTTTTCACCAGTTTATTGAAATAATTTGCATAGAAAACAGAAATTGTTGCTTGCCATCTAGTGGAACTTATTGGGCATTGCTGTATAATAGAATGCATGTTCCTACAGTGACTGTGTGATCATTTACACATATATTGTATTTGTATAGTATATTGATTTCAACGGGAGATTTACACTGTAGTTCCCATTGGGAAATCCATGATATTGAAAATAAAAGGAGTGACATCTGGATTCAGCATTAGGCAGTTAAGATAAGGCAGCTAAATAATGAGACTAACACATGTCTAATATCTCAGCAGAGGAACTGCTGCTGCAAAAATCTTTTCTGTTGCTAGAATATGATGTGTGTCACTAGTGACAAAAAGGGAGTTTGAAAAATGCTTTTAGTTTTTAAATCCCAAACTGCGATTATGGAGTCCTCCAAAACCCAAAAGTACAAAAACACAGCAAACAGACTGCAGTGCCCCAAAATATGTTTCAAAAAGAATCCCCAAAACTTTTTTGTTTTCATTTGATATTCCCTCACATGGGAAAAGGGTTTAAAAAACCCTTTGCGGCCAGCCGCCTGTCTATATGCTGCTCTAAAAGAAAAGGTTTTAAATGCCCTAAAGGGAAAAAAGATACTTCATAAATCAATGGACTTGCTAAAAAAAACAAGTACTTTTTAATTTTTTTTTCTATGGGAGGGAAAGCATCATAAAAACAAAAAAGGGTGGTTTTTTTGCAACAAAAAAGGTGCTGCTTCAGTTTCTGTTTGGTTTTTAGAATAGGGATTGGCACAAAAAAACCAGGCCACTTTTTTAAAAAAATTAAAAAAATAAAAACAAAAGCTGAAGTCGGGACCAAAATCGGGCCCCTTCCTAAAAAACTCTTTACAATTTTCCCATCGCTGAAAAAGCAGGGCTAAGGGTATGTTCACTTTGGCGTGTTTCCCCCAAAGAAAAATACGTTTTTTTTTTTTTCGATACGTGTTTGGACCATCTGTTGGACTCCAAAGGGCCCCAAACGCTTATCAAAAAATGTGAAAAGTGTTTTTTCATTGCTTTTTTTTTAAAAACACCCACCCAGCGTTCAAAACCAGTGATCGTTTATGCGTTTCTCACCCCCGTCTTTGGACCTGTTTTTTGGATCCTTTCCAAAAATTGACAGGGTCATTCTTGGTCCGAAAGATGCGGGAGCCCTTTTTTTAAAAACTATGGTGCGATCCTGTGCACCAACCGCACCCAAAACACAGCTGCATTTGGTATTTTTGGATCTCTTTGGACCGATTGCTGAAAGGTTTTGGGGATCATTTCCGGACCCAAACGGACCAAAACTGATCCAAAAGTCTGGGCACATTAAAACGGGCTTACCCCCTGTTTTTTTTGGTATACTGACCTCCCGCCCGAACCCCCCTGCCCCAACCAGGGATCAATGTTAGGCGCATTCGCCATTTTCCTGGCCCCGCATGAAGGGCGACAAGGGGCGCGGGGGTGCGGGTGTAGGCGCCCGGGGGCGGGACCGGCGGCTCGAAGACCCCGAGCATGTAAATCGCGAGTCGGCAAAGCGAGGCGAAATTTGCAGCGCTCGCCAGCTCCGACAGCAGACCGGGTTTATTTTGGTCTAAATGCTCCCGGGGGGCGGCGAAGTGAAGCAAGCAAAATGCGAGGAAGAAAGAAATCGCACAAATTTCCCGGGCCTCCGCCCGTGCGCAGGAGTTGAACCGAAAAAATCGCCTTTATAAAGGGGGAAAACATTCAGAAAAGAGCTAACCCAATAAAAACAAAAAAAAAAAATCATTTTTCCAAAAACTAGAACGGCGAATACAAGAAATCGGAATATTGGAAATTGCCGGGGAAACACAATAATTCAAATTCTGAAAGCTATCTCATTGGTCGCAAAAAAACCGGCCAATCAGAATAGGAGCGACGTAAAACCTTTAAAAACCCTAGGAGAACGATTGCCCAATAAATCAACGGTGGGACTTTTAAAAATACAGTAAAAAGAAAAAAGGGGAGCTGATTGGTTGAGTTTCGGGGGCTTGGCTATCTGGGCCAATCAAAAAGGGACGACAAAGCCCCTTTAACCTATAAAATTTTTGAACCAATAAAAAATCCAAGGGGGGGACAGTTCAAAATCAGTAAAAAGGGCAGAAAAGGTTTTGGTTAATGCGGGGGGGGTTTTGGCTACCCCCAGCCAATCAGAGCGCGAACTATTTTCTCCCATTGTATCTAGGAGAGATGGGCGCAATAAATCTCGGGGCTCCGCCATGGGCAGGGATATGAAAAAAAAAAATTATTTTTTTAAAGTGTAAAACATTACAATAAAGCGCCGAAACCTTTCTTTAAAAAAAAGCACTTAAATCCCTAACAATGCATTTGTCGCCGAGACCGGCGTACTAAGGAATTGCAATAGAGAAAATTGCCAGAAAACAGCATTCAAATTTTTTTTGCTTTTCTCTTTGGGTCGGCAAAACCACCAAATTTAGAATAGGACGACAGTGTCCATTAAAACCTTGGAAACTATTGACCAATCAAAATGACGACAAAGCCCCTTTAAATCCTATGGAGAATTTTGCCCAATCAAAACCAAGGGGGAACAGTTAAAAATACAGAAAAAACAAAAAGAGCTGATTGGTGACTAGCGTGGCTTGGCTACCCCCGCCAATCAAGCGCGACAACTTCTCCCATTGTATTTAAAGGAGAAAGGCGCACTAAAATCTCGCCACTCAGCCCCGTGCAGGGAGTATGAATAGAAAAAATCATTTTGTTAAAAGTGAAAAACATTAACATAAAAGCAAAAAACCTTCTGTAAAAATAAATCAGAAAAACCCCCGAACAACCGTTTGCGCCCAGACCGGGGCTACATAGGGAAATTTCAATATAGAGAATTGCGGGGAAAAACAGTAATTTAAATTGTTTAACTCTTCTGATTTTATCGGCATAAACCACGAAACACAATAAGGGGCATGGCCCATTATATCCCATGGAGGGAATTGACCAATCAGAATCGGAGCGACAGGGGGCCCATTATAACCAAGGAGAAAAAATTTACCAATCATATTTTAAGGGGGGCAGTTCAAAATCATAAAAAGGCAAAACGGTGATTGGTTAAGCACGGGGGCTTGTCCACTTAGCCAATCAGAGCGCGAGTACTTTTTCATAGATTCAAAGGGGGAAAGAAATTCCGAGCAAGCTCTGTGATTGGGGAAGTTAAAAGAGGCGCCGTTATTTTACCAATGGGAGACGACGGCCCCTATGGGTTTTTTTAATGCAAACGAAAAAAACGTACATGGCCGAAATCAAATTAAAAGACTACAGAATTGTCCCGAGTGTAAAAAAATGAATAATAAAATGGGGTAACGAAAAAAAATTAAAATTTAAAAAATCTGGTTTTATTTTTTTATTTTCGTTAACCAAGGACAATAGTATAGGTGCCGAAAAGAAAAAATAAAATATTTATTTATTTAAATTTTTTTTTTTTTTTTACCCCCCAAATTAGAGCCGAGATTGCATGGCGCCGTCTCCCCTAACTACAATGAAGAAGTATCGAGCTCTGATTGGCTGGGAAGCCAAGCCCCCCGGGGCTCAAACCCAACTATTCGCATTTTCACTGTATTTTGAACGTCCCCCCTTTTATTCTGATTTCAATAGTTTTCCATAGGTTTTAATGGTCTTTGTGCCCCCATTCGATTGGCTGAGCTAGCCAAGCCCCCCCTGTCAACCCAAACACCTTTTCTGCTTTTTACTGTATTTTGAACGTCCCCCCCCTTTGATTCTGATTGGCAATAGTTCCCCTAGGTTTTAAAAGGTTTACTGGTTTGCTCCTATTCTGATTGGCCAATGAGAATAGCTTTTAGAATTTTGAATTTCTGAATTTCTCGTAATTTCCTAATCCTAATTCTTGAATTAGGAAAATTGGGAAATGGGTTTTTTTTTATGTTTTTTTATTTTTAAGGTTCACTCTTTTTCTGAGAATGTGAACGCCTTATAAAGGCGATTTTTGATTTATACTCCGCACCGCATGTTTAATAATTTTTCGCTGTTTTCCAGCCTGTCTCGCATCGGAACAGATTTTTGGCGCAGTCCCCCCCTGGCGCTTTGTCCCCCACTGCACCCCTGTCCCCGCACTGTGCCCCACAAACCCCGGCGAGGCGCAGGGAACTTTTCCCCGATGTACGATGCACCTCCTGGACGGGAATCTTCGGGGCAGGCCGCACTGCGCCTCAGTCCCCGAAAGGCGCCTAACACATGGCGAGGCACGGCGGACTTTTCCCCGCATGGATGACCGCATTTACCTCCGGGGGCGAATACAAGGCGCAGCGCCGCACTGCGCCTAAGTCCCGCACTGCGCCTAACACACTGGCGAGGCGCGGCGGACTTTACATAGGATGTATGAGCGCGCCCCGGCCCGACATAAATCAGGCGCAGATTTCGCCGGAAAAGTAGCTGAAAAGCGCGCCCCGACCCGGCGAGCTTCATACATGTCGCCCTCTGTGTGAACATACCCTTAGGCATACAACTGGTGCTTTTCACAGCTTTTGGAACGGGGCAAACAGCTAATGCTGGAAAAATTCTACAGTATGTCATACTGGATGCAAAAACAACCCTACTACATTTTGTATTTCAAGATAGGCGTGACTTGTATGAACCTTGCATCTGTTGCCAAAAATCCTGCCATGACCTATTACCAACAATAGATAAAAAGAACCTGTTCCCGATAATATAAATAACATCGAGTAGTTACTCCATCGCACAAATAGGAAAAACAAAAAAAATGGAGTGCATATGATAATTGTGTGCAATATAAAATATAACTTTTACTTCACAATTTAAAATATTATATGGCTGAACACTCAAAATATTCCAAATGGATATATGTTCAAAGTATTGTGACCAACACACATATCCACAAACATAGGTACCGTCAGGAAACGACGAGAAAACAACTCGCCAAAATGGATCCCTGGCGATCCTTGCACAAATAAAAAAGCGGAGCCCCTGCCCTGAAAAGGGTGACCCCACAAAGATGCAAGGACCCTCCCTATAGACACACACCTTACCATGTCCCAACATGTTTCAACCCACCACGGTCTCTTCAGAGGACCAAAAAGGTGATATATGAGATCTAGAAATAAAATGAATATTCATAAGGGCATAGATAGACAATTTCAACTATAGTCCATTCCCAAAAAGTTTTCATCTGGAATCAAAAAGTCAGGACCCTAAATCACATCACTGGTAGCCATAAGAGCATAGCTGGAACAATCCCGTTACAGATTACTGTGGGGCATATAAACAGGAAATCGTCCTAAGTACAGCCCATATGTCCGAAATATATACCCACTAATAGCTAACCAGTATATGACATAATAAAAAAGTCTGTACTCACCAAATAAAGAGGAGTCAAAAAGTGACTGGGTCATGGAGCGTATGGCTCCTAGTACCGCCGGAGGGGCTATGGTGTGCCCGCCGTTTACTATAGGAATAAGCCAGACTTAAATATGCCGGGGACTGGATGTTTGCGGCCGTTGCCAGGTTAATCTGACCGCGCGCTTGTTCCGGAATCCGTCACTTCCGCCCTTAGTCGCGGAGTGCTGATGATGACTTCTGCCCAAAGTACGGGTATTAGTGACATGCGCTGTTCTCCCAACGCGGCGCTCGTCACAAATTTGGGTGCGAACAGATCCGCCCATATGGGGCGTGATCCTATTCTTTATTCAAGCCTAGACAGTCCCAGTCAGCGATCAACAGTCTTATTAGGCACCATCATAATAATGACCATGATGGGGTAGATACGGTGCAAAATGCAAGATAAAATCACAATGGTTAAAGTATAAAATGAATTCAGACAGAGATGATACTAGAATATGAATGTAACGTGATAACGTAGATATACCAATGAAACCGTAGGGAACCACATTTTAAGATTGAATATAGATTGAATATCGTGGTGTGACAAGATTCGATATACATAAATGTATATACAACGCCAGTTAGTCAGTACTATCTCATCATGTATACCAATGAGAACCTATACGTCAAGTGATGTATACATAATGTTTCAAAGCATCATGCGGTGCGGGTTCCCAAATTAAAAAAGAGATCACAGATAGCAACTGAAATTCAGTTACTCATTGAGTCCCTGTGGGTATACCGTTCCCAATGAGTATATCCAAAAAGTTTCACGTCTAAGGAGGTCAATATCTAGGTCTCCTTTCCTTTCATGGGGTTTTATAAGATCTTCCCATTATCCTCAGATCTTTACATACTCCCTCATGTTGGTTCCAAACATGTTTGGACACCGGGGTGTCTCTTTTATTGCGAATATCGCACAGATGTTCACCAATTCTCCTTCTCAACTCACGAGTGGTCTTTCCTATGTACTCGAGTCCACATGGACATCGAATACGATAGATCACTCCTTTTGAACGACAATTGATGAAGTTTTTAATCACAAAGGATGTCCATGTGGACTCAAGTACATAGGAAAGACCACTTGTGAGTTGAGAAGATGAATGGGTGAACATCTGTGCGATATTCGCAATAAAAGAATTTTTCCAACATAAACCGGAGGAGTCAGTGTGTATATGGGCTAGGCGTGAGGGGGGTAGATACCATCGAAGATGTATTTTGCGCATAATCTCAGTGTGGTTAAGACATTTAGAGAGCTGTAAAGGGGCTATATGGGCCTCTTCCCATTGAACCAAAGGGAAATGCCTGGTTAATTATTTTTCCCATTTGAGTATAGGAATAGTTTTGTCATCACTTTGTTTATCAGTAATCATATGATATACCAGGGTTAAGCCTTTCTCGAAACCTTTTTTCTTAAAGAGATAACTATGAAAATCAGAGGGGGCGGTAGGAGATAATGGCCAATCTATTGAGTTGATAAGATGTCTAACTTGTAGATACTGGAAGAGATGTATAATTGGTCTTCTCAGGTTGTGGATGGAAGTAAGTTCTGTGAAGGATTTTAGATCACCGTTTTCATGGAAAAAGTGATCAATAAAGCGTATCTCCAAATGAGCCCATGCGGTGGACGAAAAATTAGCATCCCAACATCTAAGGACATCTAATGGAGTCTGTTCTTTTGGAAGGGACACTCAGGAATTGGAGACTACGTATTTGTCCCAAAGTTCAAAGAGGTCTGACAGTGACTGCAGTGGGGAGGTTGGGGGTGGAGCTCCTAGAGAGAGCCTAAGGTAAGTACTGACGAAACAGGGGGAGGAAAGTGAATCTTCCAACTGTGCCCATGAAGAGAACATGTCGTTTGACCACAGGGGAAGGGCTTGTTCCAAAAGGATCGCTGTGTTGTATGCTTGTAAATTAGGGACAGCTAAACCGCCGTTTCTGTGACTATAAAATAAGAGATTGTGTTTGACTCTAGCTCTTTTACCCTTCCAAATAAAGCTGGAGAATAATCTTTGTAGTTTAGTAGTTGTAGAGTGAGGAACGATGTAGGGAATGGTTCGAGATAAGTATATAAATTTGGGTAAAAGGGACATTTTTATGATATTTATCCTTGCTACCCATGAGAGACAAAGTTTATTCAGTCTTTTTATCTCTGTTTCTAGTTCTGTATACAGAAGGTCAAAGTTAGTATGTAAAGTGTCCTGTGGGGAAGTAGTCACTTTAATACCTAAGTAATCTAAAGATGAGTGGGCTAGAGTAAAACCAAATACCTTTAGAAGGGGGGCTTGGGACAGAGAGTTGTTAATCGGGAAGATATAGGATTTGGACTTGTTAAGTTTGTAAAAGGAGACTAAGGAATAGTTATGCAAAGTGTCGAGAATGGCAGGAAGCGAAGATTGGGGGTTTGAGACAATTAACATGACGTCATCGGCATAAAGGCTAATTTTGTGATTTGTGTCTTGGGTAGTAATACCGGATATTAAAGAATTGCTTCTAATCTTCTCAGCTAGGGGTTCGATGCAGAGGACAAAGATTAGCGGGGACAGGGGACATCCTTGACGAGTACCATTTGTAAGGTCAAAGGACTCGGAGATAAAACCAGAAGTTAATACTGAGGCTGAGGGGGAAGAATAAAGAGACATGATAGCAGACAGCAGGAATCCCGAAAATCCGAATTTTTGTAGTGTTAGTTCCAAGTATCTCTAGTTAACTCTGTCGAAAGCCTTTTCGGCGTCAAGAGAGAGAAAGGCTATATCGGACTTGAGGTTACCCGCAATCTGTACCAGGTCTAAGATTCGTCGAGTGGCGTCTCTAGCCTGCCTACCTGGAACAAAACCTGTTTGGTCCATATGTACAAGAGAGGGAAGAATTAAATTTATACGAGAAGCTAGAATTTTGGCATATATTTTGATATCCGTGTTCAAGAGCGAAATTGGCCTATAATTAGCAATTATATCTGTAGGTTTATTTGGCTTGGGTATTGTGGTGATGATTGCGTGTAGCAGTTCTTTGGGAGGATTTGAGGAGGAAGCAATATCGGCAAACATTTTTGTCATATGTGGAGCCAGGATATCAGAGTAAAGGTGGTAATACTCATTTGAAAGACCATCAGGACCTGGTGCTTTGTTTAATTTGCTAGATCTAATTATTTTTTGTACCCCAGCTATAGTGAAGGGGGCGTTAAGGGATGCTAGTTGTGATTCTTCCAATTTGGGAAGGGCTACTGAGTTCAGAAAAGTTTTGATGTCTTCATCAGAGGGGCAGTGAAAATTTTCTGCTTTCTGTAAGTTATATAATTTAGAGTAGAATTTCGCAAACTCGTTGGCAATATCTACTGGGTTTCTAATTTTTTCATTACTGTTAGTAGATATGTAGCTGATTTTAGTTCGTGCTTTTTGAATTTTGATTCTTCTAGCAAGAATCTTAGAAGGGCGATCTCCCTGTACGTAGAATTGCCATTTTAGTTTATTTAGATTCCTCTCGTATTTCTGGAGGTAAAGAGTACGGAGCTTATTTTGCAGAGATGCTAGTGTGTTTTTCTTATCGGGAGAGGGGATAGTTTTGAATATTTTATCTGCGTGCTGAAATGAAGTGAGAAGTTTATTTAGGGTGGAGTTATATTCTTTTTTACATCTACTGGCAAGTTGAATAAAGATTCCTCGAATGTAAGCTTTGTGGGCGCACCACAGTGTGGTTGATGAGGAGACTGAGTCAGTATTTAAAGAGAAGTAGTCTTGGAGGTGTTTTTTCAGATAAGCTGTGTTTTTAGGAGATTTAAGTTATTAGGAAGTTATTAATTCTCCATAGTCGAGGCTGGGAAGTGGAATATGAGGATTTTAGTTGTATGTGAACTGGTGCATGGTCTGACCAAGTGATATGACCAATAGTAGAGGTGAGGACTTGTGGGAGAATTATTTTATAAAAAGTTGATTCGGAAGTGAGCTGAGTGAGGGTGGGAGAAGAAAGTGAAGTCTTTTTCAGACAAGTGTATGTATCTCCAGATGTCGTGGAGATCCTCCTCAAGGAGCAAAGACTTTAAATCCTCAGGAGGTGATCCACGTAATTTAGATCTATCTAGCATATTGTCAATGACTATATTAAAGTCTCCACACACGAATAAACCTCCTCTCCTCATCCGTTTGGCTTCCGTTATAACTTTTCTAATAAAGAGGATTTGTTTGGTGTTAGGTGCATATAGGGCCACTAGAGTGATTGGTATAGAGTTTATCTCACAGATCAGTATGATATATCTTCCCAAGGGATCTATAAGTACCTGGGAGGACTGAAAGGTCACCGTGTTCCTTATAATAATCGAGACACCTGCTTTCTTTTTTGGAGAGTGGGCCTGATATACGTTGGGAAGTGGCGGTTACGAAGACGATGTGCATCGGACTCAAGGAGATGCGTCTCTTGGAGACAAATGACATCAAAATCTGACTTAACAATGTCTTTCCACAGAAGTATTCGTTTAAAAGGAGAATTTAAACCTTTCACGTTATAAGAGGTTATTTTCAACGCCATGGCAGTGGTGGAAGATAAAGATGTGAGCAGACTAAATTAGACGGAGGGTATAAGAAAGGGTTTAGATTCAATACAATTAACATTTTGAAAATTTGTACACCCCTGAGAATAGAAACAAACAAAATTAAACAATTATAAAAAAAGAACATTTGTTTCCAACTATCCCTTAGGAGAAGGGAAGAAAAAGAGGCAGTCCCGCCTACAAGAAGAGAGGGAAGAAAAAACCTAAGTCAAAAACAGATCCAGAGAGTCCATCTCTCCACGGAAGGAGCTCCATTATATGTTTGGAGCAGGCTGAATACAGGGTATTTCTGGGAGGTTGCATCTCTCATTCAATTGTTTTAGCTGGAACGCAGGCGAAAAAATTTCACGGGCCATAGAGGGGTAATCATCTCTGGGCGGGCTTGTTCTTACGAACCGGCTAGATTTGGAGTTAGGAAGGAGATCCCCGTGCCGCAAGGTTGAGTAGGCCTCTTTTTGGCGAGGAGCAGGTGAACTGAGTCCCGTCTTTAGTGATGAGCAATTTAACAGGAAAGCCCACCGATAGGAATGCCTTTTTTCCCTGAGGAGTTTCGTGTAGGGTTGGGAATTCGCACCTGCGCATAATAGTAGTGCTGAAGGTCTAGGAATAGGTAATAGGTCGAAATCTGTCTGGCAGAGAGTCAACTCTACGAAGCGCCTTTAAAAACTCTTTTATATGGTAAAAGTGTATTTGGGCGATTGTATCCCTCGGTACTTGCTAGGGAAGACTCCACGGCTTAGGTATTTTATGAATTCTGTCTATGATTAAATCTTGAGCATTGCAGTTAGGCAAGGTGAGAGCCATCAGGTCGGTGAGAAACGTGATGAGCTGATCCGGTAGAACCGATTCGGATATTCCTCTAATGCGTGCGTTGTTATGCCTGGATCTATCCTCGAGATCTAACACTTTAGTTGATAGGCGATGGACCTCTTCCTCTAAGGCGTTATTAGCGTCAATGAGGGAGTTGTGGGACTCTGCAAATTCTGACATTTTGGCTTCAATGTGATCTGTACTGAATACCAGAGATTGGATATCCTTTCTTAGGTCTGCGATCATTCCCTTGAAATCCGCTTGTAGACTTGAGCGGAATGAAGAGAATAACCGCTGCAGAGTGGAGGTTGTTAGAGGTTGAGAGTCCTGATCTTCTTGATGGTCCAGGTCTACGGATCTGCCCCTTGATGAGACAGAGGGGGGAGCCCAAAAAGAATTGGAGTCCTCTTTTTGATCTTGTCTCGTTTTGAGGCATAGTAGAGAAGAAGTCGGGAAGCTTAGTAGGTTGGGATTTACTATTTTTTTTTGGACGTGACACCCATGTTGTTCTAGAGAGTGGGTAGAGGTAGGATGGAGGAAATTTACAACGGGCTATAGGTGTTTTTTTCCTTCCTCTCTTAGTACCAGATGGGAATAGCTGCAAACAGAATTGATGGAGGCTGGATTGAAGAGCAGGCCAAAGTTCCAGTTGAAGATGCTATCAACAAAAGAAAGTGAATCTCACGGATACAGTGGTATTGTAGGTAGGATATAGAGCCAGGCAACCCGCATTGAATATTATTAGATGAAAAATGAGATTAGTCTTCGTAACCAATCCAGAGACTACTCTCACGGAATATCCTGATGGCAGGTACTCTTCTAAGTTGAAAGGGGAGTGCTCTGTAATTTATAGTGATGTGAACGAACTGAACAAGGAGGTACGATTCAAAATTGTTTACTTCAGGATGGCTGCAGTGTGATGTTGAGCAATAATTGATTGAAGCAGGGCAACACTAGAAGGGCAGGTGTTCAATATTCAGCTGTGGAAAAAAAACAGATGATGCTGCAGACTGAGTTAGAAACTTAATAGCTGAAGTAAGGAGGAGTGTTGTGGGGAGTCCAGAAAGTATAAAGATGACAGAATGGTGTCCTGCCACGTGTGCAACAGAGGTGGAACAAATCTCTTTTCAGTGGTCAGAGGCACTGGCACTGACACACGTCTGATCACATCCCTTGCTCAGGCCACACCCCCGCCACAAAAGGTTTCTGATGTCAGCTGGGAGCAAGAATAAATCTAGGTTCCCACTAGAGTAGAAGAGCAAGGATTTGTAATCACTAATGGATAAAATTGGATCAGGAAGGCTGTCCCAAGATGTTATTTACAGATGGAGGTGCCTCTTAATGATACTGCCTTGGTGAGGTCAGGTATGAAACCAAGGCAACCTGCAGCAAAATTTTATTTTTTTTTTTTTTTCCCCTCCTTCAGAAGAGAAACTATCCCTTAATGCAAATCGGGGTTGTGAGGGAGTCCTTAGTACTTATCTGAAGGCAACGGTGGCTAGTGAAGTCAGTGAACAGTTGGAAAAGTGGCCACCATCGGAGGTTAACACTGCGTTAGATGACCAGTGTCAGTGCCTTGAATATCAGCCAGTAGGGGTTCACTGGGAGGTGAGAAACACAGATTGAGGCACAGGGATTTCTCCACTGATGTGGAGCTAACTATTAACCGCACATAAGGCTGCTGTAGATAAGTTTGGCAATTTATACTAGTTGAAGAGTATGTTGTGGCTTGTGGCTGTATGCACACACTGAAAGGGAATGTCGCAGTACAACTCTATGCACTTCAAGATGGCTGCAGCCTGATATTATATAGAAAATTAGTAGAATCAGAAACAGCCCTGGGAGGGCAGATGATATTGCCTGGCAGGAATATGGCAGGTAATTCAACTATGAAACTTAGGAGCACACTAATTGGAATGTGCAGAGGTGTTGAGAGGAGCCCATGGTATGTAGAGGCCCTATAGGTTTATACAGAATGGCAGCCAGCCACGTGTACTCCAGAGATGGATCTAGTCCCCTCCTGATTCACAGGACAGCCAGCAGGCAGCCAGTAGACACGGGGTTAATCCAGGCACTCACCCCTGCTCACTCCGGGAGCGCTGAAGCACGGGACCTGTCCTGCTGCTGCAGACGCCGCTCACACGTGTAGAGCTGAAGAGGAGATGATGCTTGAGAAAGGAAGGCGTGCCTTCCGAAACGTTGCATCATTACATGGCGGCACTGGGCTGCAACTCAGCATGATCGGCTCCTACTAGTCTACTATGGGAATTTCACTCACCTCCTAAACAGGAGAAGCTATACAGCTAAGTACTGCCACGTTTTCATATGTTTTTCATTGCCTAAGGTGTTCGTCATAGAACTATGTCTTTTATGCACCAATTTATAAAAATGAAGTAAAGTTCAATGTTTTGTCCATACAGCCTATGTGTACGTTTTTGATTGATATAGGGGAGTCTAAGCAAGGTACTCCTAACGGCTGGGACTATAACGTGTGCACTGCTAATATACGGCATTGTTTGCAATTATCAAATTTGGAACACCAGGGTGAAATTCTGATCAATAGTGAGTCATTTAAAGAATTTTTTTGACAAGTTTTTTTTTTACATTCAACTCAGTGCAGATAATCCATTGATCTAGCTTCTGCATTTTTCATTGGTGAATATTCACAAAAAATGTGCAAATAATGGTGTTTTTTAAATGTATGAACACAATGTCTAAAAGATGCCTGTACCCAATTAATTCATATGCCCATACAAATCAATAAGACACTTCTGATGCATTTTTTGTATTTTGGTACATACAGTAAAACAACTGTGCGCCCATGCTTAGAAATCGGATGATTGGTACAATGGCTGAAGTTTCTGCAACAAATCTACCACATAGAAATTTACCATCAGCGGGAGGAGTGATTAGATGAGTAATTGATGATGATCTTTCTCTTTTAGCAAAAAACAAGTGAAGCCTCCACCCCTAAAAGTATGTTTATATGTCAGATTTTATCAAAAGATCTTGATGCGGATTCTGCTTCGGATTCCATGCTATAATTCTTGAGTAGTCCAACTACCATTCATTTGAATGTGCAACCCATGCTATGATCCACAATGTGAACTATAATGTGGATTTTCCACACCACGGATTTCAAATTCAATGACATGTTCATTCTTTTAAGCAGTTCCTGCACAGATATGCTTTGAGCAGGAGTGACGCAGATCGACCTGCATGTCAGTAATCCGCGACCAAATCAGAGATGAGGACTGCAACTGCAAAGTAAAAATCATAGGCAGAAATCAGATTTCTGTGAAGGATTGCCCATCGGATTTTTTCTAATAGGAAAAACCTGACGTGTGAACATACCCTAAATATGACAACTGGAGAGCAAAGATGCTGCCTGAATAGTGAGAGGGCTAAATGATAAAAAGTTGCTGAATTCTTCTGTACTCTTCTCACTTGGTTCACTGGAGAATGTAACTTGTAGGAAGATAAAGTAACATCCTGTGATAGTTTCTTCCAGATGTCAATTACACTTTCCCCCCACCCTACCTTACACCAGAGTAACACTGAATAAAACTTTTCATGCTGCCCCCAGTTTCAAGCTACTTTAATATCCTGAATCTTAAGACTGGTATCATCAAAATGTAAGAATCCTGGCTTTAATATACCAGTATGAAATGTAAGCTCTATTCCTAGTACATTTAGTTATATATTACATACTGTATAATACTTAAAAAAAAGTTAGGGATATTTGTCTTTTGGTTGAAATTTCAGGATGAACTTAAAATTTCTTGAACATTTTTCAATGAACTAAGTGCGACCATCTCTTAACTTTAGAATGGACATGTCCAACTGTTCAGTGTTTCAGTATTTTTTGCACAACTTTCAGATCCCTAACAAGGAGCTTAATGGCAAAATTCCCAACAGGTGTTTGATCCTGAATCGCCCAATAAAAATTTAGGGATAAATTTTGAATTGGGACGAGGCACCCCAAGTGTCCCCTTGGACCTTTTCGTAATCTTTTACATCAGTGTGTTCTGGTCCTAGATGACTGGCAAGGGTATTTGACTAAAACCACCAGGCACAGGCATCATGGTTTTGCATAGACCAGGGAGTATCTACACTCGAATTTTCAAACCCAAAAACCAAATATCCCTAACTTTTGTGAGTTGGTATGTCATTTCTTGGCAGTGAAAGGGTTAAGGATGCTGGCAGGAATGTCAGCAGATTTTGGAACAATAAGATCAGGTCCTCAATTCAGAATTGTAACTTTATACAGAAACATTTATGTTATATCACATTGTAACATTTATATAGAGTATCTGCATATCAACATTTAAAATACATCACCGGCCACTTTATTAGGTACACCATGCTAGTAACGGGTTGACCCCCTTTTTTCCTTCAGAACTGCCTGATTTCTTAGTGTCATAGATTCAAAATGGTGTTGCTACGATGCTAAATTGGTACCAAGGGGCCAAAGAGTGCCAAGAAAAAAATTCCCCACACCATGACACCACCACCACCACCTGAACGTTGATACCCAAAGGGAGGATTGGGTCCATGCTTTCATGTTGTTTGACGCCAAATTCTGACCCTACCATCCAATGTTGCAGCAGAAATCGAGACTCATCAGACCAGGCAACGTTTTCCCAAACTTCTACTGTCCAAATTTTCCCTGACTTGGGCAAATTGGAGCTCAATTTCCTGTCTTAACTGAAAGGAGTGGCACCGGTGTGGTCTTCTGCTGCTGTAGCCCATCTGCCTCAAAGTTCGCCGTACTGTGCGTTCAAGAGATGCTCTTCTGCCTACCTTGGTTGTAACGGGTGGCTATTTGAGTCACTGTTGCCTTTCTATCAGCTCGAATCAGTCTCCCATTCTCCTTTGACCTCTGGATCAACAAGGGCATTTTCCGCCCACAGGACTGGCCCTCACTGGATTTTTTTTTCTTTTTCGGACCATTCTCTGTAAACCCTAAAAGAGGGTTTGGGTGCGTGAAAATCCGGAGATCACAGTTTCTGAAATACTCAGACCAGCCCTTCTGGCACCAACAACCATCCCAACGTTAAAAGGGCACTCAAATCACCTTTCTTCCCATACTGATGCTCGGTTTGAACTGCAGGAGATTGTCTTGACCATGTCTAATGCCTAAATGCACTGAGTTGCCGCCCTGTGATTGGCTGATTAGAAATTAAGTGTTAACGAGCAGTTCGACAGGTGTACCTAATACCGTGGCCGGTGAGTGTACACCACCTACAGATATAATATTGTACCCAATAGTAAGTTACAGTGAGTTGCAACAGTATTCACCCCTCTTGAACTGTTCCTCATTTTTAAAACACTACAGCCACAAACTTAAATGAATTTTATTGATAAAGCAGCACAAAGTAGAAAGTATTTGTGAAAAGAAAATGACAAGTGTTTTTCCAAATTTTTCCTGCATATGATTTAGCCTCTCTGAGTCAATAGTTTGAAGGACCAATCCACGGTAGTTTAACATGACTCACTGTATACAATGTGATATACAGTCAGAATGTCACATTAAATAAAACGAGTGTACGACAACAGTGAAAGAAGATGAAACATGGTTCATATGTTTTGCAATGATTACAGAAACACTAGAACACACTAGTAATTACACAGTAATATATAGTATATGCATTAGACTCGGTTTGATTCCATAATTAGCATCCACACAACAAAACTGAGTACTGGTCTAATTATTTTGCTTTATTATTCTTTTACCAGGTAACATAAAAGGCCACATATATGAAAACTGTCTAGGTCTAAAACTCACTTTTTTGCCCATAGTAACCAATCAGAGCTCCCCTCTCATTTTTGTAGAGCACTATATGAAATGAAAGGGGCACTCTGATTGGTTACTATGGGCAAAAAAGTGAGTTTTAGACCTAGACAGTTTTCATATATGTGGCCTAAAGTTTTCTTTTTTATTCTTGTGTAAAGTTGAATACAGAATTCTGCTGGTTTCTGCACAGATCTGAGTATAGGCATCATTCACGTGAATTGTTGCTTTAAATACAGTATTAATAAGCCAAAATTAGAAGTCTATCAAAAATACTGAAGAGGTGCAAATCTTCCTATCATACTCCTACTTAGTGTAGGCTCCACTTCTAGTTTTGGCTTACAAGTACTCTTGCAACATACTAACTAAAACATGTACTTGCATTAGGATATTTCTTTATTATTTATTACCTTGGCAGCAAGAATCAGTTCTGCAGAGCTAGACTGTAAGCCTTTGTGGGCAGAGTCGTCTCTGTATTAGTTTGTTATTTACTGCTTATATTTTATTTATTCTGGTCTCTCATTATGCATTTGAACACCTGTGTGTGTACAGCCCCTTGAAATGAACGGTGTTCAGAAATAAATAACAAGAAAAAAAGGAACCTCAACAGAAGCCTATTAATTTCAACGTAAGCCATCAGGATTAGTTAATATACATGTAAAAAGGGTCCAATAAAGCTGTGATGCCTCCAGTAGAATTGGAAGTCCTGACACTAGTGTGAACAGAGGCTTAGAGCTAAACTACTGTTTGACTGATAGTACAGGCAGTCCCCGACTTACATCGTTCCGACTTACATACATCCCCTAGTTACAAACGGAGACTTATGGGGCGTGGCTGACATTCAACACTGAGTCACGCCTCATGATAACCAAGTGCCAGCATGCCACAGCTGCACATGAGATACAGAAAGTTAGGTGAAATCTTCTAATAAAGGGCACAGACAGCAAAACAAATGTAAAAACTGTTCCCTGCACTATCCAAAACTAAAATAAAATGTTTTTGCTGGAATTACATTTAATAAATATACCTGTTCCGACTTACATACAAATTCAACTTAAGAACAAACCTACAGTCCCTATCCTGTTTGTAACCTGGGGACTGCCGGTATTATGGGCATAAACTAAAAGAATTGTGAAGCAGCTGTGTTTATGAATAGAGAGGATGTCATATACCTCTAAATAGTTACAAAGACAATAAACTAAAACTAAAATTACATGTGAACCAATAAATACATTGGATCACATGCTTTAAAACTAGTGCAGTTGCAAACTGGATGAGTAGCTCACAGTAAGTAGTTAATGTAATGAACAATGAAGGCTCAGACAACGAAGCCTTGATCTGTTTCATCACTATGGGAATCCGCTTTACATTTTTTTATGCACTATTTTTGATACATAATACCCAGGCCTCTATTTTAGTGATTAGTGGGGGCTCCAGTGATTGACAGCCCAGTGATCAGGAATTTATCACCCATCCTGTCAGGGAATCTCCTGTTAGGACTGCAATTAAGAAGAACATTCAAGGTACACGTCGACTGTATCTATACTAATTTATAGAAATACTCTGTACGGGTAAGTTCACACGATGTACTGTGGCACGTATAGTATGCGCCGCAGTACATTGTGTCTTTCGGGAGCTCGCGAAAATGCATGTGTACTCCCGTGGTGCGGATTAATGTAATTTCGGCACGCATATCGCCCGTATTAGAGCGCAAATACGCAGTGAAATGCGCGACGAATTTACACCGTGTGAACATACCCTACCAGTTAACAATAAATATTGACAAAAGGAATTGCAAAACATATACTGACTTTTATATTCTCAGAATTTTATCAAAAATAAATAAACATATTATATTGTAGTCTCATGATTATTTAGGGCTTCATCTTTTATGTGCTAGTTTCTGTGGAGCGTTAGGGTTTGTTCACACAGCGTTTTTTAGATACATTTTTGGATCCATGTTTTGGACCCTAAATGAACCCAAACACGCATCTAACAATGTGCAGTGTGATTTAGGGCTTGTTCACACGGAGTTTTGCCTCCGTATGAACATACGCTTTTTAGATGCATCTCGGGGACCGACAGGACGGACCCAGAGATGCTTCTAACAATTAGCAGTGAGATTATCACTGCCGGCAACGAGGAACACGCAGCGGCGTTCACATGAGAGATCGCCGCTGCGTGTTTGCCCTGCGCCTGTCGGGTCCGTCTTGCGGATGCGATCAAAGAATTGCATGTCATTTCTTGGATCACATCCGCAAGACGGACCCGACAGGTGAGAGGCAAACACGCAGCGGCGATCTCTCATGTGAACGCCGCTGCGTGTCTGTCATTGCCGGCAGTGATAATCTCACTGCTAATTGTTAGATGCATCTCTTTGTCCATCCTGTCGGTCCCCGAGACGCATCTAAAAAGAGTATGTTCATACAAAGGCAAAACTCCGTGTGAACAAGCCCTTAACTTTGCTTTCAAAGTAAAACACACATCAGTGTTCGGACGATACGTGTTTTACATGCATCTTTCTGATCTGTTCAAGTCAATTCTTGATTCGTTTTACGCACAGACACTATTTAAAACTATAGGGTGTGTTTCTGCTGCAGCAAAAATGCATCAAAACATGCACCACACTTTGGGTGCGTGTTGGATACATTTTACACAGTGCTTTTGAATACGGTTTTTGGATTGAAAACGTATTCCAAAAACATATAAGATGCTGCATGAACATATCCTTAAGGTTAAGGTCATTTCTATAGTTTATGTCCACAAAGAATTCTGACAGCCGCTATATGCTGCTAAGTTGTTTTTTTCAGTTGTGCTTTATTAGGACATAGCTATAATCAGCTTAACTGCATTGTGGTTTGGAGTATGACAAACTCTAGTATTCAAGGGTTTTTCCCATTTTAGACATTGATGGCATATCACTAGGATATGCCTTCAATGTTAGATAGGCACGGCAACAGCTGTACCCAAAACTCTCATTGATTTCAAAGGTAGAGTCCCGATCACCTCTCATTCAGAATGGAGAGGTTTGGGGATAGTACTTCTGCACCCTCTATAGCTATTCCCCAGATTGTAGCTCTACCTGTTTGAACTAGATGCTGTGCATAAATGTAAGGGACAGTACCAGGAAGTCAGCACTTGAAGATGATAAGATAGCATTATTATAAACTAGAAGCAGTAAAGATCTCAATAAGAAAAATAAAATTGGCAAGTAACTGCAAAACATTTACTGCTTTACGAGATGAATGAGTCTCACTGAAGGTACGTTCACATAAGGCAGATCTGCTGCAGATTTCCCGTAGAAAACCTACTGCATAAAATACACAACTTTTTTGCTGTAAGTCCAATCCACACTAGTTAATGTGGACTTTGTTGTGGTGTTACTGCAGATTTTACCTTAGGTTATTTTATATTGACTTCAATGGTAAAAGCAAAATCCAAAGATAAACCTTTCCTGAGAATGTTATTTTGGATTTTGATTAGCCAAAACTGGTGCAGATGTTTGAGCATGGGTTTATAGCAAAAACACTATGAGCGACATCTATGAGTTTGCCATTTTTTATGCCGTACATTGCTGGTTCCATAGACGTATGAACAGGCATATGACCAAACTTAGTGCAATGTGACAACACATTTTAATGTGCCAAAGTTTGGTGCAAAACTGACATCCAAAGTTTGGCGCATAACACTCAATTTGGCAATTTTTTGTGATATTCGCCAAAAATGTTTGCCACATAACACTTTCATTAATACTGTTGTATTGTAAACTCCTCTATATCTATTTAGATCTGGTGTGTCAGCGCTAAGTTACAAAAATGGCGCATGCGAATTCATAGATGTTGCTCTATATACATATAAATAGCATATTAACTTTATTCTGCAGGACAATATGATTCCAGTGATAACAAATGTATAGAGGGCGAGATCTAGGAATTCGTCTTTGAATTTTTTTTTGCCGTATATTGCCGGTTCTATAGATGTATGAACAGGTGTATAGCCACATTTTAATGCACCAAAGTTTGGTGCAAAACTGCCATATAAAGTTTGCAGCATAATACTCGATGCGCCAGTTTTTAGTGTTATGCACCAAAAATCTGGCACATGGAAATTCATAGATGTCGTCCAGAATTTTGTCATGTTTTACTACTTTTACAAAATGTTTTGCATTTTCTTAGATCGATAATGTTAATTTTTTCATATACGGAAATGTTTCATAGATTGTTTTTTGTGGCCTAGTTATTATTAGTACCTTTTTTGGATACATATAGTACGACATGTATGTCTTTTCGGCCCGATATCCAGTGCAGCCCCGTTTATACATTTTTAAATCTCCCACACGCCACTCCAGGGCGCATTACATAACACCCGCGGCATTTTGTAATGCGCCCAATCTCAGAGGGAGGGGGGCATGCGGAAGGCGGGGCACACTAGAACCATAGTGAAGCTACATATTTGTAGCTTCGCTACAGCGTTTCTAGATGCATTACAGCTGGAACAGGTATACCACTTCCAAAGTGGTATACCTGAGCAAGAACTGTCGCCCGAGCGCTGGAATGCTGATTTATGACCCACTGTAGAGCGGGTTCATAAATCAGGCGCATTCTAGGCTAGTGTTAGGCGCATGAAATTTGGCGTTAACACGCCAAATTTCATGCATGTCGCCCATAATGTTTTCATCACCTTTATTCCACTTTTACACCCCCACAATTTTGGTATTGAGTAGCTATTGTTGTTTTTTTTATACAGTGTACACTTTTCTGGATGAATAACGCTATGTTTCAATGGAATAGACTTTTATGGATTATGTTTAACTTTTTTAGTGTTTTTGCTTTTTTATATGTAAAAGCGCCAAAATACACACATGTCACTCATAGTGTCCAATTGCCATTACCCTGTTACAACTTGCATCCATCCATGTTCACCCATTGAACACCCATGATCACAGTGCAGAATATCGATGGTCAGACATAGGGAGCCTATAACAATGACAAACATTTTAGATGCCATGGATGCCATTGACTGCTGACAGTTAAAGCAGGAGCAGGGTGTAGGAAATAGCACTTTTCCGTGATACACTGTTTTGTCATAGGTGATTAAGAGGTTAAAAGGGTTGTCTGATAGTTTATTGCTGGTATCATGGAAAGACCAGCGGGCTGCTGCCAGAGCATCTATATGGCATCAGAAGGGAATCATAAAGTTGTATACTGCATTTTTTTAAAGTTTGCTTTTTTATTTACCCTCAGACAAAGAGTTTATGTGGAATTTTATTTATTGGGGTGTAGGATTATTATCTATTTTGAACTGCTAATTGGACTATATTCTAAATTAACCGTCCATCCGGCATTCTGCAATTTTCAAAATGATTATATATTTAATGCAGCCTGCTTGTGTGGTCGGAAGATAACCACAAGCACATCTGGAATGGGGCTGTTGGTGGTCTGTTGATTTTATTTTCTACCTGCTAGCTAATCATCATTTGTGTCTTGATTTTGTTTCAAACCCATATAGGCTAAAATATCTGGTCAGCTGCCTGATCTTGCCTCCACACCCTGTAGTGGGAACATTACTTACATTTAACTGATCTAAGCATAAAATCCTCCAGCTCCATAACTGTGACTGTTTTTGGATCTGTGGTTTGTATAAAAGCAATAGTGCAGGAGTCAGTCTGTTCAGACACCTCTTCCCTAGCTGACAGACATGAACACCTTAAAGGGGTGTTCTCACCATGCTGTTTCACAGAGTCTGATTTTCACAGCCAGATTTCTGGTTAGGCTATGGGAGGTTCTATAGCAGTGACAGGCATATAAGCTCTGTATTCCTGTTACAATAAAATTAATGCTGAAGATTAGTAAACTGTAGTGCACAAGCTATAGAGCTTTAAAGGGTTAAAGTTTTCAGTAACGTAGATACACAAGCTCCTGTTTTACAGATAAGGCATAGCAGGGAGTGACTTCCACATGGTGGAAGAAGGCAGCGGGAGCAATAAGAGCAGAGAAAGTGATTGGTAACCTAGAGAAACTTCTGTACACAAGCAGTAGATAAAATATTCTCTATCTTCTAAACAAAGCAAAATCAGATAAACAGTGTATGTGGTACAGTGGTCCCACAACATACAATAATAATTGGGTTCAGGATAATCATTGTACCTTGAAACCATTATATGTTGAGCCAATAACGCTATGGAAAACTGGTAATTGGTTTTAAGACTCCAAAATGTAACCCAACATAATGAAAAATGAAGAAGAAAAAAAGATAAGCAGAAAACTAATACAGATAAAGCAAGTCCTTACATGTAACAGTCAGAAAGAGCTGCTGGAAGCTGGAAATCACTTTTTACTTTAAGGAAATGAGCTTTTTTGGGTCATATACTTGGTTCATACACAAGGTATAAAAAAAAAAGAAATAGGGGCCTTCACCTGCTGCTCATCCAGCTACATGTAAAGAGCAGTAAAGAACATGTAGCATTGTACTGTACTTTACAGAGGTACTATTGACTGCTAATTATTGTATGCACCTCAGTCATAGAAATGTTTTACAAGTGAGATATTCATAATAATTGGCCGAGTCAGTGTCTGGAACTTTGAATGTTAAAACCATACTCAGCATACAATGTCACGGGAACAAACCTTGTTTGTTGAAAATCTAGTATCCTGAGACCATGGTTATTTGAAGGACCACTGTAATAATGTGAGAAACCGGTCAGGGGCACACGAATAGACACAAAGTGAGGTTGTGACGCTGTTCCCAACACACTGTCCCTGCCTCTTGAGAGAGCCCAACTCATTAACAGGTCAGCCCTAACTGAAGACTGCGAGATACACTAAGTAGGTAAGTACACAAGATGCAGACCAAACAAACAGTAAACACAATAACAGAAGGTCAAACTAGCCAGGTCAGCAACAGTTGCTAGAAGCAATACAGAATCACCAAGCAGGGGAAAAGTCGGTAGGTATAGCCAAGGTCAGGTAACAGGTAAGCAAGAAGAGTAACAGGCTAGTTAACAGGATCAAAAGGTAACCAGTATAGCAGGCAAGGAGTAATGGCGAAGGAACCTTTTTATAACAGACCAGAGAACAAAAAACAGAGGTAACAAAAGACCGAGTTGAGATACAAGGTTGTCAATCAAAGAGACTTGCAAGGAAAGGTTAACTTGCTAAGTTCTGGAGGACACTGACTATGGGCGTTGGCCAGGAATCAATTAACAGACAGAGTTGCACAGAGCAGAGTATGACAGTGTTCACACTGGTGAAAACAACTATAATGAAACTACGGCCGAGATCGCTGGTCTGTCAGGTACAATAATGACAAATAATCTTTATTTAGCTTTGCCTAATTGTTTAAAGCTAATCATTGTTGTGAGAAAACACCATTAAAGGGGTTGTCTCACTATATTGATTTGTCCTGTTTTCTTGGTTCCATTTTGAATTCAGGGGCGTGATTACTGGCTATTAGGCTTCAGTAGAAGCCAGGTCTGTGGCTATAGCAACCAGTGCTGACAGCCTATCAGGAGAGATCGGACAGGTCTGTAGCTATAGCAACCTGAGGAATTGATGCAGCCCATACAAAATGAGTTTTCCAGTAATAGGTAGGACACAGTTAATGGACACATTTTGCAAAATGACTTGTTTTTGCAATATCTTTAACATAAAAAGCAATCCTTATAGTGATACAACCCCTTTAAAGGAGTTTTACCATTTAGCTATTTTCACAGGACTTTCTCTTCCGCTCTTGCTACCAGTTCCCACTTCCTGTACAAGCTGTGGGTAGTTCTACAGCAGTAACTGATATTTCAGCATAGCTAGCTCCTGTCTCTTGCGGTGCCTTTTAGAGGGACATTGGTGATGGAAGTTTTTTTGGGAAAAATGATACTGTCCAAACATAAGTTGTATTTGTCATGACCAGAAGCTGACAAGATGAACATAGTGATTCTTCTTCAGTCACACTGTTTTCTGTGTATTTACATACAAAAGTAATAGTGTCATTCTGCATCCCTGACAGCATATCAAGGCTACTGAGCTCAAACTCTAAAGCAGTGTTTCTCAACTCCAGCTCTCAGGACCCACCAACAGGTCATATTTTCAGGATCTCCCACAGAATGCACTGACAATAATCCCATCACCTGTGCCGAATGCACTAACCAAAATTATATCACCTGTGTCAGGATCTCCAACAGAATGCACTGACAATAATTACATCACCTGTGCAATACTGAGGAAATTCTGAAAACTTGGCCTGTTGGTGGGTGTTGAGGACTGAAGTTGAGAAACACTGCTCTAAAGGGTTACAGTTTCTCTCAGTGACTATGTTCACACGGCTTATTTGCGGGGCGTAATTACGCCCTGCAATTACGCCGTGTGGACGGGGGTGGGGCGGGAGCGGGGGGCCGACACCTCGCCGGCCCATAGACTATCATTACCAGCGGCGCGTATACGGCGCTGGTAATTCACATGTCACTTATCTCCCCCCTCGACGTGTTCGCCGAGCAGGGAGAGGAGACGTAATCCATAGTTCTCTAGGAGAACTGTGGATTACCGTAATGACTGGGATGTATTCCAGCTGTAATTCGCGCACTACGACATGTAATTACGGACTGAAATACGTCCCATTTTAAGCCATGTGAACATAGCCAGTAAGAAAGGTAAGGTTAAAAACTGTTAGGCAAGTTTCTGTACTACAGATAAGACAAAGCAGGGAATGATATAACCAGCACGGTCACTGTTAAAATAGAGAGGAGTGGTCGGTAACCTAGGAAAACATATGCTAACAAGCAGAAGATAAAACCTGCTGTATCTTTGAAATTAAGCAGAAAAGAAGTGTGTGGTAGTAATGTGTGCTTACATTTGCCTAAATGTCTAAAGCTTGCTAATGAGATGGGAAGACTCCTTTCAGTCATGAGCTGACCTGCCTGCTTTGCTGTATGTGTAAGAGGATATTGTGGTTAGAGTATATTGCTGTATATGTATCATATAGTGCTGTCAGCTAAAGATAAACCATTAATGCTTATTTTGCTGCTTTTATTTAATCAAATGTTCTTCATCCCTGGAAGTCTTATAATTCAGTTAGAAGTAGAAACTGTAGCTTCCAGTCATTCTCTCCCTACAATGCGTGTGGCAGCCAGGTTTGTGTCTTCCACAGCTGTGTTTGTTCTGGATCTTTTTTCCTTTTCATGCATCTAAAGACCAAAGAAGCACAAGAGCCCTACAAAACAAAACACTCCTTGCTGCTGCTAGAAAAGCTTTTCTGTTTTGCCAGTGCTTACCCTCAAATTACCCTGCTTATTTACAGTGCAAACAATGGAAGATCATAGCATATTCCAAGAACCATTATTTCCTAAAACAGTAAAATAAAATACTGGATTTACCTTGTACACAACACATAATTAAGATTTATAGCAGAAAATACAAATAGGGGAGTTTCCCATGGCAACCAATCAGGTCTCAGCTGTCACTTCTCTTAAACTTTTGTCCTCATTATTTAAATATCAAAAACCTCTGTCTCCCTTCACAAGACTAGTTACACCTCGATTTTTTTGTAAGTATTGTATTATTATTGTATTTCATGGGGCAACACTGAAGATATGACACTTTTATACAATGTAAAGTAGTCAGCTTGAATAACAGTGTAAATTCAGTGTGCCCTTGAAATAACTCAGCACACAGCCATTAATGTTTAAACCACTGGCAGAGAAAAGTGAGTACACCCCTAAGTGAAAATGGACAAATTGTGCCCAAAGTGTGGTCACCATTATTTTCCAGCACTGCCTTAACTCTCTCGGGCATGGAGTTCACTAGAGCTTCATAGGTTGCAGCCACTGGAATCCTCTTCCACTCCTCCATAACAACATCACGGAGCTGGTGGATATTAGAGACCATGTGCTCTTCCACCTTCTGTTTGAGGATGCCCCACAGAGTTTAGGTCTGGAGACATGCTTGGCCAGTTTAGCACCTCCAGCAAATATGCCTTAAAAATTCTCTCTCTCTCTCATTATTCTGGCATTTGGCAAATACGGTTGAAACCAGAAGTTTACATACACTATATAAAAAGACACATGTGCATGTTTTTCTCACTATCTGACATGAAATCAGAATAAACCTTCCCCATTTTATGTCAATTAGGATCAACAAAATTATTTATATTTGCTGAATGCCAGAATAATGAGAGAGAGAATTTTTAGGGCATTTTTATTACTTTCTGCAAAGTCAAATGTTTACATACATTTCATTAGTATTTGGTAGCATTGCCCTTAAACTGTATGATTTGGATCAAATGTTTTGTATATCCTTCCACAAGCTTCTCACAATAGTTGGTAGGAATTTTGGCCCATTCCTCCTGACAGAACTGGTGTAACCAGGGCATGTTTGTAGGTCACCTTGTTCGCACCTGCCTTTTCAGCTTTGCCCATAAATGTTCAATAGGATTGAGAACAGGGCTTTGTGATAGCCACTCCAAAACATTGACTTGGTTATCCTTAAGCCACTTAACGAGTTTGGCAGTATGCTTTGGGTCATTGTCCATTTGGAAGACCCATTTCCGCCCAAGCTTCAACTTCCTGACTGATGGCTTGATATGTTGCTTCAGTATTGCCACATAATCTTCTTTCCTCATGATGCCATCTATTTTGTGAAGTGCACCAACCCCTTCTACAGCAAAACAACCGCACAACATGATACTACCACCCTCGTGTTTCACAGTTGGGATGGTTTCCAAGCTTCTCTCTTTTTCCTCCAAATGTAACGATGGTCATTATGGTCAAACAGTTCAATTTGAGTTTCGTCAGAACACAGGACATGTTTCCAAAAGTGTAAGTCTTTGTTTCTGTGTGCATTTGCAAACATTTACCTGGCTTTTATATTTTTCTTTTGGAGTAATAGCTTTGTCCTGGCAGAGTGACCTTTCAGCCCATTTTGATATAGTATTCGTTTCACTGTGGATAATGACACAATCTTACCAGCTTCCGCCAGCATCTTCACAAGGTCTTTTGCTTCTGTTCTTGGGTTGATATACACATGTCGGACCAAAACACATTCATCTCTGAGACACAGAACCCTTCTCCTTCCTAAGTGGCATGAAGCTTCCAAAGACATGACATCATCATATGGGCTGTCCCAAATTGTTTAAAGGCATAGTTATCCCAGTGTATGTAAACATTTCACTTTGCAAAAAGTAAGAAAAATTACTTTAAAAATTCTTTCTCTCATTATTCTGGCATTTGGCAAATATAAATAATTGTGATAATCCTAATTGACCAAAACTGGGTAAGGTTTATTCTGATTTCATGTCAGACAGTGAGGAAAACTTCTGGTTTCAACTGTACATATCTGAATTGATCCAGAAACATTTGTTCAATTCCTTCCTGACCCAACACTGGTATTCATACAGATTCCTGGATCAATATTGATCATTATTACCAGTAAGGGCTTGTTCACACGGAGTTTAAACTCCATGTTACAAGCGCTTTAAGGATCCATCTTGGGGTCCGCTCTGTCGGTCCCCAAGACGGATCTAACAATTAGCAGTGAGATTCTCACTGCTGTTTATGACGAACACAGAGCGATGTTCACATGAGAGAACGCAGCTGTGTGTTTCAATAGCGCAGCTCGGGTCCGTCTTGAAAGAGTTGCATGTCAATTCTTTTCAAGACGGAGCTGTGCTGTGCTTTTGAAACATGCAGCGGTGTTCCCTCATGTGAACGCCGCTCCGTATTCGTCATAGACAGCAGTGATAATCTCACTGCTAATTGTTAGATCCGTCTTGGGGACCGACAGAGCGGACCCCAAGACGGATCCTTAAAGCGCTTGTAACACGGAGTGTAAAACTCAGTGTAAACAAGCTCTAACCCTTTTGTATTTTGTTTTTCAGGGAATGTGTCTAATCTTTTCTTAATTCTTCCCACAATTTCCAGCGAAAGTATGTTCCATAACTTTATAACAAGGATAATTAGGCTGAGCCTCTCTTTTCTTAGCCACAAGCAGTGACCAGCTGTTCTCTGTGGGAAACACAAAATAATTACTTATCACATTATTTTTTATAGAGACCATTTACATATTTATATACATATCATCCTTCAGCCTTCCCTTATCTAGGGTACAGAAGTAGTTTTGAAAACTATTCTTAATACTATAATAGAATACAATCTTCATTAATATCTTTAACCTTCTATGTACATTTTCTAAATCTGTCATACCGTTTGTTTTGAACTACTTCCCAAACCTAAACTTTTTTCCAGAGTGAAATATTTTATTCCTTTCTGTAGAAACCTTTCCCTTTCTGCTTCAAGTAGCTTAGCTTATATTACAGCAGACTGGCATAGAGTGCCATAAATCAATCTATCTTCAATGATTACACGTAAAACCATCTCCAACTAAGTATGTCACTTTCAGGCATCACAAAACAAATTGCAGAGTCCAGTACTGACTATTGCCAGTACATTACACTACATCTTAATACGATAGGGTATTTTAGTATGTGGCTAATATTTTATAGATCATGCAAGACAGTGAAGAGACAATTATAAAAGTATCACATGAATAGAATGACAGGCTTGTTATAGATAAAAAAAAATCTTTTAATGATTCCATATTTTGACAATAATGACCTACATAGTAAACATTGAATAGTTCTATTGGGATCTTTGTGAAAGCTTTCCCACCCTAACACACCATCAATCATTATAAAACCAATTATTTGCAGTCATTATGGTATGTTCACATCTGGCATTTTTTTTTAAACAATAATTTTTGCATTTCTTACAAAAAAATGAAATAGAAGTAGAAATGGCAGAAAAATTCTTCATGTTCCATAGGTAACTAACAAAGTTCTAATATTTATCCTTGCTATAACCTGTTGGGCAGAAAGTGTTGAATAGCAAAGCACACAATGTAAGGTCATAAGATTATGAAATGCTAGTACTTGAGGTTACAACTAAGGCCCTTTTCACATCGTGTTTTGGGGCTACTTTGCTGGTATCCATTATGATACCTTCATTGAAGGTAGAATGACTTAAACTGCGGTGAAGCCGTAGGAGACAATAGGGCAATCATAGTCTCTTTTGGACTACATTCATTCTATTTCTTGTTTGTATACACTTTTTGTACTGGACATAAAAGTGTGGTAGGCCATGCTTTTGAGTCTGGCACAAAGCATATATGAATGTGGAATAGAGCAAAGGTAGTCCACAAAAGACTACACTTGCCCTTTAATCGTCTTTGGTTCCACCAAAGACTAAAGCTGGTACAGCTTTGGTATATGTAAGGATGCTTTTTAAAAGTATCCCAATAGATACCTGCAACAGAGGCCTGTTTGTTGTAAGTATATTTTATCACAGTCTTTCACTATCTATGGATTCATTTGAGCAACATTACTAGGATATTGCAATAGGTGCAGTTAATTAATTTATATTTTACTAAGAGGTGTTCCCAAACTTTAAAAAGCTCATTAGTCTTTAGGGCAGTGTTTCTCAACTCCAGTCCTCAAGACCCACCAACAGGTCCATGTTTCCAGGATCTCCCACAGAATGCACTGACAATAATTATATCACCTGTGCAATATTGAGGAAATCCTTAAAACTTGACATGTTGGTGAGTCTTGAGGACTGGAATTGAGAAACACTGCCTTAGGGGATGATAGAAAAAAAAAAAAAAACTTGGCTCTTAAACCTGCTTGTTCAAGCACTGCTGTTATTTTCAGTGATCCTGACCAACGATGCCAGCGTTTGTTCTTTATGTGACCCAGCAGCTGTTCATAGGCCACAGAGGTCTCTTGCTGGATACACCAGGTGTGACCACTGAGGCCTGTGATTGGCTGCAGGGTCACATGAAGAATGAATAGTGACATCATCACCCAGGACCACCAGTATCACAAGTGGCGCTGGACTGAATGGGTTTAGAAGGTAAATTTTGGAACACCCGTTTACACGTTATCAGTGCATGGTATTTTGTAACAATATATGCATAGGGCTGTACTACAAATCGGTGTTGTATGACTTTGTGAAAAGCACCCATTAGACTCTATGGACTCAAACTGTACCTTTGGGTGCCTCTGAATAGGGCTGGTCTTATCTATGTTCGATCTATGCAGCAACACAGGACATCATTATCTGTAAACTGCAGAGGACACTGCCAGAGAAATTGCTTCTTGAAGCTAAGTGTTGTAGCTGTGCCCCCACTTTGACACTTAACAGTATCCTTCTGCAAATTTGGGAACCCTGAGTACTAATAATTGATGCCATGCAGTAATTTTCTGATTATATATAACTTCTGCAGTAAGCTTGGTACTAATGAGCTTGGGTTTGCTATTTTATTCATGCAGTAAACTTGACTCTGGTACCGTATTTGATCAGTAAGCTTGGTTCTGCTACTGTGTCTATGCTGAAAGCCAGGTTCTAGTATTATGTCTAATCAGTACTTTTACCATGTTTTTGGTGTTTTGTTTAATCAGTAAGATTGGGGTTGATACTGCATCTGAACAGTAAAAAAAAAATATTCCATATGCTAATATACAATATAATACAATACAGGATTAATGCAATATACAAAAAATAAATATTAAATGATTCCATCCTATATTTGGAATACCTTCATCTTCCAGTATGTTTTACCACGTTGATTATATCTTATACAAATGCTGGTTGTGAAGATGATACTCTACATGACGCTTTTTCTGTATCCTGATGCCTGTCCTTAATACGCAGCTTCATAAATAACATTTGCCGGAAGGGTTGACACATAAAGAAATAAATGATAGGATCAAGACAGATGTTCGCAGCTGATAGAAGCAAAGTCACTTCTTTTACATAAAACAAAGTTTTTTTTTGTCCACAAGAATAACCTTTTCCAGTCTGACTTATAGTATATGGAATTCGACACAGGTGATAAGGAACAAAACAAAGAAAGAATACAATCAAGATGCTATATATATTGCGTGTGGACTTTCTACCAGCATTGGAACCCCTTCTAAACTTTTGATGGGATTGATAAATTTTCCGTGAGATAGAAACATAAAATATAAGCAGCATAGAAAACACAAGCACAAATATTCCTATACAGATATAATTTGAAGCCTTATGCCATTTTAAGCCCAGCTCACTCTTTAGCTGGGCACACGTGACTTTTACTGTTGGGTCATACTGTTGGTTGGTTAGGATCATATTGGGAACTGAAATAAAAGCCATAAGTGTCCATACCAGTGCAGAAATGACCTTACTGTAGCAAATACTCTGAAGAGAGGAAGAGGCATTCAGTGGCCTCACTATTTTGAAATATCTATCAAATCCCAGAATGCCCAAGAATATGATTCCAATGTACATGTTCAGATAGAAGAAAACTGCAGAGAAACGGCAGACGAACACACGCAATTGATCATTTCCAAGTCCTGCATCGCTAATTATCTTCATTGGAAATGTCAAGGTCATAAAAAGATCAGCAATCACAATGTTTTTCAGGTAGACAATAAAGCTCCTGTTACTGGGAATGTAGCAGAATATCCATAGATTGAGTCCATTTAGAAGTAGTCCCACAATGAAGATGAGTGTGTACATGGCTGGCAGAACTTTGGTGACTACATCCGCGTTAGGAACACAATCGGAATTATTTTCCTTAAGGTCTTCAGTGAGATTACTCATTTTTAATTTTCAAATGAGTGTATTTTATAATTGACTATTTTATTACATCAATTACAAGATACTGAGATACAATTAGGAATATCAATTTATCCTGTTAATGGATTGCAATCTAATTTGTGAGCTTCCACTTAAAAAGAAGCAGTCAGCAGGAAAACACAACCGCAAAATCAAAGCTGCTGTAACTTAGCAAATGCCTTGTTTTGATTCATTTTTTTCTTCAGGGTGAGACGCTTCAGGAAATCCATTTCAGTTGTTATTGTGGCAATTGCTCATAACCATCAATATATGGAACAAAGCTTCTTCTTTAGGTTTGAAGTTGCTTAGATAGCTTTTTTGTCAACCATTGTAGAGTAGAACAGGGTGTTTACATTGGATTTGTACCTTAATGAACTCCATTCACAAGCCTCCCATGGGCTGAATCCTGTTGTAGGTTAGAAGCTGTGTCTTCCTCACCCACGTGTAGCATCTCTATGTTTCCAGGAACAAACAGCTGTAGATATAAATTCATTTTATATAGTTAATTTATGCACTGTGCACTTTATTATTAAACATTATTTTAACATCATCTCTATAATCAGAATATCAGGGGGTCACAGTTTGACGTAGAATATATTGAGTTGTGATATTGTTAAAGCTACATTTTATTGATCTACATAAAAAGACTACATAGGTGGAAATGAATGATTTCTTGCATTAAAGAGTTATTCCCGCTACAAAGTTTTTTTTTATTAAACTTTGTAATGTACACTGGTTAAGAATTTTCTACATTTTGCTCCTGCCTCTACTTTTTCCATTCTCCATCCTTCTCTTCAGTGTCTTTGATTCCTAGTCATGACCATCTGCTGTTAGTGGTGGCCGGGAGGCCAGCAACACAGTGACGTTGCTGGTGGTTAGGATTTTGTGAACGCACATGTGCATCTTACCCTGACCCCAACCACTGTCATTTCTACACAATTGGGGACATGTCTAAGACATGTCTAAGACTTTTTTTGTTGCTCACAGCAACCAATCACAGCTCCCCTTTCATTGTTCCAGAGCACTATATGAAATGAAAGGGGAGCTCTGATTGGTGCTATGAGCAACAAAGAAAGTCTTACACCCAGGCAATTTTATACATGAGACCAAATGTGTGTATCGGAATTGCTTCTGGTCATGTGTAGTTGGCCAGGAGCAGTTCTGTGTCTCAAGAAGCAGGCAATTTCTATCTACATTGATGTCCTGTATGCTGGCTATAATAAGGCACCTTCCTGAGTGGATCAATAAGTGCTGCTGTTTAACATATATACAAGCAGTGCCTATTGATTAAATGTATCTAATTACCTGTATCAGTATTCTGTCCCATGATTGTATTCTATAAACTGGACAAATGAATTTATAATTAATACATTGTGGGCCACATGTATGAAAAGTGTCTAGGTTGCCCATAGCAACCAATCAGAGCGCCCCCTCATTTTTCCAGAGCACTATACGAAATGAAAGGAGTGCTCTGATTGGTTTCTATGGGCAACAGAGTGAGTTTTAGACCTAGACAGTTTTCATACATGTGGTCCTATATTTTTATACAGACATTATTAGGCCGTGTTCACACGGCTTATTCCCGACGGATTTGTGCGCCGTATTGAGCGCACAAATCCGCCGTGAATAAGGGGCGGGACGGGGCGGGGCCGGAGCGCGGCGGGGCGCCGCTCCCGGCCCCATATGACAATGCATTGTTTACGGCGCGTCCGCGCCGTAAATAAAAGTGCATGTCACTTTCTCCCCCCGCGGCGGTTTCGCCGAGCGGGGAGGAGAGACGGATTCCACTGTTCTCAATGAGAGCAGTGGATTACCGTAATTGCTGGCGGATTGGCGCCGTACTGAAGCGCAAATCCGGCGCGCAGTACGGCGCCAATCCGCGGCAGAATAAGCCGTGTGAACGAGGCCTTAGTGTCTAAGGATATGTTCACACGGCGTAATTGCAGCATGCATTTTGCCACGTATTTGAGCTTTATAAGCAGCAAAATGCGCACTGCAATTATGGTAATCCATAGCTCTCATAGAGAACTATGAATTACGCCTCGTCACCCCGGGTGTACAATACAATCATATCGTACGCCTGGGGAGAGAAGTGACATGTCAATTGTTTGCGGTGCTTACAATGCATGTAAGTGGGGCCGGCCGGGGGCCCCCCGGCTTTGGTGGTACGCGTACTTCCAAAACACCCAGTGTATTTTGCGCGTGTACAGTACATGCCCCAATACACTGTGTGAACATACTCTAATAATCATCTTGTTCTGTCACTATTTATTTATATAGTATGTATTTGTCATTAAATGTTTTTCTTGTCTGCATGTCATGTGAGATACTGAGCGGGGGACAGCAGGAGGAAATGACAGAGCGATCAGTAGTACACATAACATGAGGGAAGACACAGACATTTCAGAGACCTGTTGTGAAAACTAAGTCATGTGTGGGAGAGTAATTCCAGCACACAAACTACCTGAACATGGTGAGGTTGTAGCATAACACATGATTCTTAAAGGAGGTCTGGCTGTGGCGGTGCCTAGCATTACGGAGCTATGATTACACAGATACCTGAGCTCTGTACTCTCACATGGTGTCCCGATGCTGCTTTGTTAGGTTTTCATGGCAGCATCGGGAGCAGGTACGTGGAGAGGATAAACGCGGTGATGTCACACAGTTGAGTGTGTTTAATAACGCCCAGCAAATTCAAACAGAAACCTCCCGTTTTATAAGTAAAAATAGAAGCAAGCAAGCTAGAAAAATTGAGATGAGACAATCCCTTTAATGGTCTCTAGTTAACTCCTTAATAACCAGGCCTGTTTTGGCCTTAAAGGGGTTGTCTCGCTATAAAGAATAGCTTTCAAAATGTAGGGAACACTAAATGAAGACGTTTTCCAAATATTTGCGTTGTTCATCTTTTTTTTTTTAAGAGCTAAAAAGTGATTTATCACCTTCTGTGCTCTCTCTGGTTCACCAAGTGACCGACCTGTGTACTCTTTATCCCCTGCTGTTTGTTCTATCTGATAGCAGGGAGTGACTTCATTACACAGGTTGCAGCTGGCAGTGTGAAAGCTTGTGTGTTATCTGATCTTACAGATAAAAGACTAATTACTCTACTGTTTACATTAGCTCAGAAGCTTCTCCAGACCTTAGAGAAGGTAATTTATTTAATCTAGACTAATAAACAGAGAAGTCTGAATAAATGGAGCTCATATGCTAATTATAGACAGCTTGACCGGGAAAAAGTGACAGAGAAAAGGGCAGCTTTATTTCATTCATGCATCCTATGAAACTTTGAGATGAGACAACCCCTTTAAGAACTAACCATATTTTTTTTTTTCATCATTTCATAACTTTTTATGGCTGGACCTGTTTAAGGGCTTGGTTTTTGCAGAACGGTTTCCATTTTTCAAGGGCAATGTTTTAGGGTCATATAATGTATTGATTAACTTTTAATAACTCTTTCTGAAGAAATAGAAAAAAAAATTGTCATTTTTCTAATGTTTTTTGTGGTTTACAATCAGGCTAAGACATAACTTTACTCAATTGATTGGGCGATACCAAATATGTATTAATTTTTTTTATCTTTTACTTTTGCAGAACACAAAAAAATTGTTTCACTATACCAATTCCTAAACTTTTTTTTAATGTTTGTACCGGTAGCTATATGTGGGCTTGTTTTTTTGTGGGATAAGATGTTTACAGTTTTATTGGTACAGTTTTAGGATGCACAGGAGATATTGATTATTAGTCTTCATGAAGTCTTAATAACGTGTTTGTGTCACTATGATTGTGGTGCTTCCATAACATATGTAATTTTTATTTTAGCATTATTTTTATGTAAAAATTAATTTTTTTTATTGTGTATGGTTTATTTGTTTAAACAAAGTTTATTTTACTTTATTTGTTTCTTAAAGTGCTACTAGGGGACTTTCCAGTGCAATTTTTGATTGCTGGTATGATGCTTTGACAGGCATTTTATGATGGTATGCCTGGGGGCTTTTGTTGGGGTTCAAGTACCCAACCTATTTTTATGTTTTATCAACTATTTCAGGCTGTGGGAAACTGGTTGTAGAGCAGCATCATTGGGATTAAGGCCTTTTCACATCACATTTACTTATCCTTTACAAGATTATTTGTTTTTCTTTTTTAATGGTTGTTAATGGATCCATAGTTTCAACAGGAAAGACAATTGTGACAGTCTTAATGGGTGTTCTGGGATCTAACAATGCCCATTGGTCCATCAGGGCATGATTAAAAATAGAAGATAAGGCTCATACCTCCTATATGGTCTCCTTTAGTCCCTGTGCTGGTCCGTAAATCCCCGCAGTAACCAGTCTTCATTCACGTGACAGCTGCAGCCAATTACAGGCCAGAGAGGTCATGTGCATGTGACGTTGTAGTCTATGATTGGCTGCACCTGTCGCATGAACGATGAAAGTTTACTGGATACTTCTAGGATTAAAGGACCGGCAGCCGGGACGGAAGGAGACCATCCGGGAGGTAAGTTTGAGCCTTATCTTCTATTTTTAATCATGTACCCATGGACCAATGAACATTCTTAGATCCTTTGATCTGTTTTTGGAACAATATGGGTGACACGTATGAATGGGGCTGTTCCAGATATCTGGCGTCTTTACAGCCCAATATCGGAAGCAGCCCCTGAGGCGCTTTGCAAGGTGCAAGATCTCGGGGGGCGTGCGGGAGGCGGGGCGCTCTAGAACCGTAGCAAAGCTACATATTTATAGCTTCACTATGGCATTTCTGGGTAAATTACAGTTGGAAAAGGCATACTACTTTCAAACTGGTATGCCTAGCGCTAGAATGCATCTGATTTATGACCCACTGTAGAGCTGATTCATAAATCAGGCGCATGCTAGACAAATGTTAGGTGCATGAAATTTGGCATTAACACGCCAAATTTCATACATGTTGCCCTGTATGTTTATGGCTACAGGATGCTACAGGATAGGCATCTTATTGCAATATCCTGTTGGCGTCTGCTTTTTTTAAATACAATTTGTAATTGACATTACAGAAAAAAGCCTGTGCACTGAAATTTTCCATTTATTCATTTTTAAATGTAAAACTGAGCACATTTCTAAATAGTCTTTATTAAATATTTTCTATGATTTTGCTGCCCTTCACCTGACTGACTGTCCTTCAGATACTCAAGCAAATCCATCAAAGTAAAGCTTCTGTTTAGAGCATGGAGAGGGAGAAGAGCATCTAAGGGACGAAACTCTAACAGGCTTTAAATAGGGAGAAGAGCACGCATAATGCAGTTTGAAGGGGAAAAATCACTTAGGCTGTGTACATGTGTAGAGAGAAAGCAGAGTACACATGACATCTCTAAACTTCTAAACACACAGTCATCAAATCCAGTATGTATTGCTGGGAGGACAGTAGCACATGAAAGGTGCAAACTACATCCCAGTGGTTCTGAAGATGAAGATTGCAGATTAAAACTTTTATTATTCAAGGTAAACGCTAACATATGTAAATCTAATTTTCCCATGTTAGAGGTGTCCATGGCTCTTAATACCTGCAAATGAAGCAAACATACAGACACCCAGATAAATGGATAAAGTATATCTGCCCTCCCCCCACCTTCTCCTGAAAAAAAATAAATAAATGAATTGCTGTTCTTATAGGGCTTTTCATTCCCAGTTATAATAAAAAAGTCAGTTTCTTTAAAGATAAAAAACAGGCCATTTCAACAGGATGCATAACCGTGGTGTGAAGCTAGCCTAATTGAATCCAGGCACAGGCACAGTGCCAACAAAGAGCAAAGGACACTTCTCCTTCTCGTGCTGAGATTCAATCTTCTTTCTAAAGGAAACATGGAAATCATGTACGTTGAAAGGAGTAAACTGTTTAATGTAATGAGCAGGGCTGGACAGGGACGTATGAAGAAGAAAATGGATCTGACAGCAAGAGCAAAATAGTCTGCTAATGCAGGGTTTAGGGTCATCTTGCTATTTTATTGACAGAATTTTTTACTTTCATTTATTTCTTGTAGTCCACGGGCTGCTTTCCTTTATTTGTTAATGTGACAGTTTGCACGAAGCCCTGCATAGATTTGTACTAACTTTGTAAAATAGGATGGTATAGTCTAAGTTGGGTACCCTCCCTTCATGGTCGTCTTTTCATTTACCTTGGCTACCTTTATGACTTTTACACCGTTGGAACTCTCATGGTACCTTTTTTGGTGCAACACATACAGTATCATGCATAAATAATACCGACCTGCAGTGCACTTTTAACTACTGTTTTTCGCTCCACTTAATGGAGCAGCTTTGTGAAATTTCTCATCACAAAATGTCTTTTGCCTGTTGAAATACGTACATTTTTTTTTTTATAAGGTGTTCTTTAGAAATTCCCAGATGGATATTAATGTCTAATGCCATGTATTTTTGTGTTTATCCCTTTTTTCTCTCTCTTTTTTTCGTTATTTAATGTAATAGAAGAAAAAAGGCAACATAAAAGCAAATCCTGCAGGTTTGCAGTACAACCTGCATATCTTCCTTTTTTCTTTATTCTGTATGTGGTAAAGCTATAGTTTTGTAATACCTCTGATTATTAATGCTATGCTTAAAGGGATTTTCCTAACTTGCGGTTTTCACATATTCTGCTTCTCTCCCTGCTTCAGGCTACTACTTCCTGTGCAGAATGTGAGTGTTTCTACAACAGTAACTGACATTTTAGCTTTACTAGCTCATATTCCTAGAATTCCTAGCTTTGCCTGTTAGAGGGACATTGGCTATGGAAGGTTTGTGAAAAACAATGACACTGCTCAAGCAGGATATCTGGCTGCAAATGTGAGCCAGCAAAGCTGTATTTGACATATGAGGAAACTTCTAGTAATAAAGAAAAGCTTACATGCTGCCAAGACACAATGTAAGTTGCTGCAGATATGTGGTCTGCAGACCTGACAAGACGGCACCAGGCTTCTCGCTGGTCAGTTAGGCCCCGTTCACACAGCTTATTCTGCCACGGATTGGCGCCGTACTGCGCGCCGGATTTGCGCTGCAGTACGGCGCCAATCCGCGGCAGCAATTACGGTAATCCACTGCTCTCATAGAGAACAGTGGATTCCGTCGCTCCTCCCGCTCGGCAAATCCGCCGCGGGGGGGAGAAGTGACATGCACATTATTTACGGCGCGGACGCGCCGTAAGACAATGCATTGTCTATGGGGCCGGGAGCGGCGCCCCCGCCGCGCTCCGTGCCCCGCCCCATCCCGCCCCTTATTCACGGCGGATTTGTGTGCTCAATACGGCGCACAAATCCGTCGGGAATAAGCCGTGTGAACACGGCCTAACTGTACAAGTTTAAGTTCTTCTCAGCAGCTTCATGCACATAGGAGCCTTAAGACTGACTGACTTCTATAGGAGAGTTTTCTAGACATGCTCTGTGACCTGGGAAGAAGCCAGTGTGTAGGGAGGGGTAGAGGGGGAACTTTGACTATCTCCTATTGTGACTGGTGGAACCTGTGTTATCTATACACATTGGTGTCACCTTCCAGTGTAACCCTACTTGTACTTATAATGAGCAGACTACTGAAAATATTTCTCTACAGAACAGGAAGTGTCAGACTATTATTAGGGCTAGTAGCCAAAGTGAAAACTGCAGGACTTAAAAAAAAAAAAAAAAAAAAAAAAAGTCATAAAAATGTGCTTAACATAAAAACGTGAGTTAAACAATAAGTCATTTTTTGATTACCCATTCCCTTTAAAGTCAATTGATGAGATGGGAATACCCCTTTTAACATTTAGAGGTTACAGACACTATGCTATATCGTACACAGAGCAGCAGGGGAACCTAAATAGTGGAAATGGGGAGTGTTAAGAATATTAAAACAATATATGGTTTTATGGCTGAATGAGAGATTTTTTCTATTGCTGGAAAACCCTTTTAAATTACGGTGGATTTGTTGCAGTGTTACAATGAGTTGGTTTTACCCTATATCTTTCATTTAGAAACATTGTCATGTCAAAATATTGTTTATAGATGGTAAATAGTCAAAATTTTGTTATACTGTTTGTTCTAGTGACCTCCCATTTCTGGATTTACATTAAAGGGGTGTTATCGTTTGAGCTGCTCGTGCTGTTCAGCTAATTTTTTCAGATTGAGTTTGAAATACAGGGGTGTGTCTCTCCTCTCAGCAGGCGTGTCTCTCCTCCCAGGAGATGTGTCTCTCCTCACTGAAGAACTGTGACATCATCATTTTGTTTAAAGCAGGGGATGCAGAAGGTTGTCTGGATATAACAGCTCTGTAGCCTCCTGCCTGTTTATGTCTGCAGCCTTGAGGCTCCAAACTCCAGCAAGCACCTGTCATATGTCTTAGTTTACACACAACTGAAAACCAGCAGCTGTTACTTCTAGTGGTGTTCATCCAAATTGTACTGACAACAGGCAGAGATCTTTACTGAACTACAAATGTCAGCTTCAAGTAAAGATCTCTGCTTCCTGTCAGTGACATGTGAGTGAAAACAATAGGGGGAGAAGCAAATCAGCTTTGAGAGAAGGCCCTGCTCAGCTTGTAACTAACTTGGGCTGGTGGTGCAGAGGTAGAACAGTGATAGACTATTGCTTTTACAACGAAGGGGTTTGGAGTTCTAGTCCCTCACAGGGTATATTTTTTTTCCCCCTAAATTCTACACATATGTAGAGAGACCTAAAATATATATGTCAATCTTTATAATGATATATATACACATACAGGGCTCCCCTATATCATTTCTCATCCCCCAGAATATATACATTGTATCACGTATGTTGGAAGTGCTTGGTGTGACTGCAAGGATGGGACACTATATAGGGGAGCTTTGTGTGTATATGAATAAAATTATAGATGTCTACACATATATTTTCATAACTCTACATATGTGTACAAATTTTAACGAAAATAAAAAAAAAAAACTACTGATGGGACTTGAACTACTAACCTCTGTCTTGCAGAACTGATCAGCTAAGCACTGCTCTATACAAGCAGCTTATGCAGACACACTGTTGAATCCTTATGTTATACACTACAGGTGATGACGTCATAAGGAGGCGGGGCTTGCATTCGATCTGAGGAACAGAACGCCCTCTTTTCAAAGTAGCAGCTTAAGGACTGGACCTGTGAGGAGGTGAATCAACCTCTTGGCAAAAGCCCCTTAAACAGCCAGTAATTGCCCAGAACATTGACCCTAGAGCTGGGAGATGAGTATACAGCCAGCAGCCCTTGGTTTCACTATCGATTTTAACAGCTCAGAGGGGAGTAAACACAGAGTGTGCAAGCAGCCAATCACAGCGCAGGGGGCGTGGCCACGGCGTTTCCTGTCTAGGGGTGTATCCCAACAGGCTGAATGAAATGTCAGCCAGCCAATCACAGTGCAGGGGGCGTGTCTAGGGTGTGAGAATCGACCAGGGGGCGTTCTGACCAGCAACAGCAGAAATAAAAGACAGTTTTACAGAGAAGCTCATATCTGCTAAACCAAGTGACAGAGGTAATGCAACCCAATTACAAAAGTGCTTATTTTTACTGTCCCCATAATCTGAGACATGATCTTTGTAACGATAAAACCCCTTTAAGCCCGCCGGCCCCATAGACATGCATTACTTGTCACTTATCTCCCCGCCCGTACAATATGATCGTATTGTACACCCGGGGAGAGGAGGGTAATCCATAGTTCTCATAGAGAACTATGGATTACCGTAATTATGGGGTGCATTTTGTTCATATTAGAGCGCAGTACGACGCAAAATACGCCCCAAAATAAGCCGTGTGAACATACCCTTAATAATCTCCCAAAAGGCTTTCCTGGCTTAAACTAATAATAATTAATTTATGTGTAACAAAAACATTTATGCGAATATTAATTCAGCTCTTTTTCCAAGATCTCTGTTTGCAGTCACTGAACAGGAAATGTTATGTATTAACTCCAGTCTCCTAGTTACGTGACACAAAGGTTAAGGACTAATTCCAACACTGATAACTGTACTGTATGTGTAAGGAGCTGTGCACCTGTGAGATCCACATATGACCAGCTTGTCCATCCTCTGAAAGAAAACAATGAGGATTTGTATTCAGTGTCCACAAGCAGAGATGTTAAAACCAAGAGGAACTGATGCAGAAAGTGTATTCAAAAACTGTATGTATGTTATACAATGCATAAACGTTATCTGCTAAAACCAAAATACAACAGCATGTAATAGTCACTGATTTGCCCATCAATGTTCTTTATAAAACGATTTTATTATGTAAACACTCGACTATTTTTTGCAATGGAACTTTAAGGAATATATACAAAAAGCCAGAGGAGCTGCGCTAACACATTTTGTCCATTTAGTACATCTGCAACAGTCAGAATGAATGTTTAGACAGCCTCTGGTATTAAAACAGCCGGATGTGGCCATGTGTAAAACGTAAGTACAATTTGCTTCTCCCATAATAAAGATTGTTAGAAATTTGAGTAGTAAGAAAATGTGGCCAACCAGCCTTTGTTTGTGCATAGGCAAATATTAAATGTTGCAAAACAAATGCACAAATGTATCATGATACAGAGCAATTGGTGTAACTTTAGCCATAATGACTGCTATGGGGCCCAGAAGTTGAAAGGACCCAGCCAAGTATAAGAACATTGTCCCTTTTTGAAGAAGAATTTGGTGGCTTTCTGCTCTCCAGCACTACCATGTGTATTCTCTGATATATTGCCGTTTTATTTATACCTTCATTTATTGCTATTTATGCTGCTGTTTCAGTTTATTGTAATTAAGTGGAAGTACCCATGTAATTCTGCTGTGGCGCCCTATGAATTCTAGCTATGCCGCTTTCTGGAGCAGATCCCACCAGATATATCCAACATGAATTGTTAGCATATTATAGTACAAATGGAGCTGGCATCATAATACCTTGACATGGTATGACTTTACATAGGATTGCATGTCAATCTATTCCATCATCTTAACTTGACAAGTTATCAAGAAATATTATCAATCCCAAATTACAACTAACAACATGTACTGCAGCAATTTATATGTCAGCAATGAGTGTTAAACGTAAGCAGGAACCCAGATATTTATCACACAGCAAATTATTCACCTGTTAGAGTAATGATGAATATGTAGCACTTCCTTGGCATCTGAGGTAAGCCTGCTATTTTGGAAATAATAACCTACTGTACACAAAATAGCTGCATTGATTCAGTGCTATGATAAAAATAAGTCTAAGCGTATTAAACACAGAGGTGGAAACCACCACACAGAATTTCAGCTGCTATTTGCACAGACACCTGAAAAATGTCAATGGTAAAGTTACTACAAACCTGAATCCACTGAGCCGGCTGCGCACGTCTCATTTATTCCAGAGATCCATGAAGTTCTGGTTTCTCTCAGGATTTAGCAGCACTCAGGAGGATGTCTTCAAAATACTTTATACAGTTATTAAGCTGCATGATTAAAAAAAGAGTGTTTTGGGGATGTTTGCCAACTGGCTGCTTACAGATGTGCAGGAGTTAGATACAGGGAGTGGATTGGGAGTGGATTTATAATAGTGGTTCGGCCCACAGGATTCTAGAAGAGCTAAATGGAGAATATCTTTCCCATGTCTGCTCTTGACCTCTACCCTACTGCTGAATTAACTTCCTAGCAAACCACAGAACACATTGGAAGCTACAGTTCGCTCCTTTATTTCTGTGATATAACACAGTATTACAAGTTAATGTAAATCAGGAATGCTTTTCTGCACATGGGAGATGATAAATGATAGCATTTCAGGCAGTGTGAAATGAAAGATTTTTTTGTGTAGACCACTTAGTGGGCCGGATTAGATAATTCCCTGGGTGCATGTCAGTGCTTTGCTCAATTCCTCATGGTTCTAATTGGGTTATGGGAAGTGTTTATCTTTTACAATGTCATAAATTAACCGATTGGATCCCCTTTTATATACAAGTAATATAAAAAGGTTGTCACCTAGCTGACACTAGGGGAGACATGTATGAAAGGGGTTTTTCGACATTTTGCCAATTAAATGCGCCAACTGAGGGGACACGTATCTAATACCAAATGAATGTGTTAAAGGGGGCATTGTTCTAAGATTGACACTTTTTAATGCCCTAAAATGAGGGGGCGTTTTGGGTCGTGTCCACCCCATTTAACTTAGAAATATTGAATGCGGCAGCAAAACTAGGCGCATTATGCTCAAACAGGGAACCTCTTTAAGTAGTTTTGCCTACCTGAGGATTTTAAAATGGACTAGATTTGTTTTCGGGGGAAAAAAATCCAATATTTCTCAACTTTTCGGGAGTACAATAAAAAAAAGTAATTTTATATAATTACAAACATATAAAATTAAATTATTTAAAAGGTTAATAAAAATTTTTTTATATAAAATTTTATAAAAATATATCTTTCCCAAAATTATCTCCCATATTTACAACGTGCAAAAAAACAACTTTTCTTAATTAGGGGGCATTTGCCCCGAAAAAAATGCAAAAAAGCACCTCAATGTGCATAGGTACATACATATCTCCCTAGGTTGTGCGGCTTCTTTTGGGTTCAGAACTGAGCCCAAGGCTTGCTTGTTCATATTTCACCCACTTATCTATCATGGCTGAAACCCAATACAATGTAAATAGTGACATGTAATAGCAATTTGGGCGCATGTTGAATCCCCGGGGGTCGAGGCGCCGTTTTTTCCGCCATTTCCGGCGGAATCTGGCCTATTTAAAAGTCGGGGACGGGGCCCCGCTCATACATTCATGAAAAGTCCGCCCCGACTCCCAGGTGTTTGGCAAAGGCGGCGCTGCTCTGAGATTGCCACCGGGGGGAGTGCGACATACATTGGGGGGGAAAAACCGCCCGCCTCCCAGTGCGTGGGGCACAGTGCGGGGACATGGGCGCGTGCGGGCCCCTTGGAAAAACCCCAAGATTCGCCGAAAAAGGAAGTGCCCTCATAAAAAACCCCGGGGGAAAAATTCCCTCCGCCCCCCCTTCGCCAGTGTGTGGGGCGCATTTTGCGGGACTTGGGGGCCGAGGGGGCTCGCGCCGAAAATCTGTTTCCGATCCCCGGGGACAGGTTTGGAAACACGAGAAACCCAATTACCAAAAGTTTTTTGCGGGAATATCAAACCCCAAAATCGCCTTTATAAAGCCGTTCAAACATTCCCCGGAAAAGAGCCAAAAACATTAAAAATAAAAAATTACTTTAAAAACAAAATCTTTTTTCCCAAAAATCCAAAATTCAAAAATTTAAAGGTTTATTGGAAATGGCCGGGAAATACATATTTCAAATTTTTGAAACCAAATTTAAATTGGTCGCCAGAAACCCGGGGCCAATCGAATGGGAAACCCGACACTGAACTATTAAAACCAAGGGGAAAGGATTGACCAACCCAAAATCCAGGGCGGGACTGTTCAAACTACAGTAAAAATGCAAAAAAACGGGCTAGGCTAGGGGGGGGTTTAGCCAATCAAATAAGCAAACAAATACCCCATTCTGGGTCCTATGGGGAAAATTAAATTACACAACTAAATTTCACCGGGGGAAACAAATCCCGGGGCGGGATAATTAAAAATAAAAGAAAAAAATGTTTGAAAAAGCTAAATTGGCGACAAAGGGGGGGCCCTCTGGCCCCCCTAGCGTCAAAAGCCCAATTCAGAAAAATTAAGGAAAAAAGGGCTGAAAAAAAATCCCCGTTTGGGCTAGCCTTGGAGAAGAGTAAGGAATTTTAATTCCAGGAAATCCAAAAAGGCCCCAGCCCCCGGGCCAAAATTTTCCAAAATTTTTTTTTATAAAAAATCTAAAAAGACCAAAAATTCCAAAAAAAAAAGGGCAAAAAACCCGGGTTTCTCCCCCCCTGGGTAAAAAGGGAATTTCCAAGAAAAGCCGGGGAGCTTTAAACTTTCTCCCAAAAAAACCCCAATGGGGGAATGGATCAAAAGGCAACATTGCGGGGAAATTTCAAATTATAACACTAAAAGAAGTTGTGGCCCGATGTGTATATACAACAATACAAAATATTTTGGCAAAAAGGGAAAAAAAAAAAAAAAAAAAGCCCAATAAAACTTTTATTTTATTTCTTTATTTTCCCGGTTAAAGCCAAGGGATCAATTTTAAAGGGGGCTTTTCAAAATAAAGAAAATACCCCATGATTTTCTTAATTTCAAATCTTTTTTTTCTTTTTACCAAATTTAGAAATTCCTTTTTAAAAACACATCGGCAAAAATTTCCTGTATTGTTATAATTTTATTTCAGCCATGTACATTTTTATACCGGGTTTGGGCTTTAAAAACCCATAAAAGGCGTCGTTTCGTTTCTCCCATTGGCCCAAAATTTAAACGCGCCCCTTTTAAAATTTCGTTTCCCCATAAAAATCTATTGGGAAAGCAGCTCGCGCTCTAAAGGGGGGCTAAGCGGGACACCCCCCCCCGCTGCTTAAAAAAAAAACAGCCGTTTCTGCCTTTTTAAACTGTATATTGAACTTTTCCCGCCTTTAAAATAATTTTTGGGTTTCCTTTTTTTTCTCCATGGGATAAAAGGGGCCCAAAAACTGTCGCCCTATTTTTTATTGGGAAAAATTCTCCTCCAAAGGCCCTCTAATGGGACATTGTCCTCCAATTCTGTTTGGGCGGGTTTCTGGCCAAACCAATGGGGAATACTTTACAAATTTGTTTTACTGTCTTTTCCCCCCCAAATTCTCTCTTTTGGAAAAATTCCCTATGTACCCGCCGGCCCTCGGCGACAAACGGCTTTGTTCCCGGGAATTTTTTAACTGCTTTATTTTTAAAAGAAGTGTTCGGTCTTTATCTAGAATTTTTTACACTGTATAAAAAAAAAATTTTGTTGATTAATATTTCATGGCCGGCCCCGGCTAGCGCGCGAATTTAAAAGGGGGCCCTTACCCTCTCCATAGAGTATAATGGGAGAAGTAGCTCGCGCCCTGTTTGGGCTGGGGCAAAACCGAGACCCCCGCTAGCTCACCAAAAAAGCCTTTCAGCTTTTTTAAACTGTATTTTGAATTTTTCCCCCCCCGGATTCTTTTTGCCTACACTTCCTCCATAGGCTAGAAGGGGAACTATGCCCGCCCCCTATTCTAAATTTTGGTTTAGCTAGCCGGGACCCCGCAAACTCAGCCAACCCTCTTTTTCCGGGTTTTTTTTACTGAAATTTAAAAATTAAATCCCCGCCGGGGAAATTTTGTTTGGTAAAATTTTTCCCCATAGCTTTTAATGGTTCACTGCGCTCCGTTTCTAAATTGGCCGGTTTCTGCCACCAATTTAGAATAGTTTTCAAAATTTTTTTTTACTGTCTTTCCCCCAAAATTTGTAATATCATATTTGTTGATATTGCGCCGTTCTAGATTTTGGGAAAATGATTTTTTTTTTTTTGTGTTTTTTTTTAAAAACGGGGGAAAGCTTTTTTTCTGACACGTTTTCCCCCCCCTTTTAAAAAAAGGGCCCAAATTTTTTCCCTATTCAAAATCCTGCTCCCACGAGGAAAAAGGCCCAGTTTTCCCGGTCTTTGTTTCTCGATCTTTTCCCTCCCCCAAGGGTTTTTTTTCGGGTTTTCATTTTCGCCCCTCCCCCGGACATTTCGACCAAGTCTGCTTGTCGGAGCGGAGCGCCGAGACTTCTGTCGCGATCTTCGATCTGCTTCCTCGCATGTTCGGATCCTGCTTCACTTCGCTGTCGCCGGAGGATTTAGACCAAAAAAAAAGCTGGTCTGCTTGTCGGAGCTGCCGAGCACCGCGATTTGGCAAGCCGCGATGGTACATGCCTCGGACTATACGAGCGCGCCGCGTCCCGCCCCGGAACGCCTACACCGCGCCCCACCGTGCCCACTGCCCTCCCCTTCATGCGGACCGCAGCCGAAAGTGGCGAACGCTGCGTCCGACAGCGGGATTCGGGCTGGGAGGCGCAGTGTACGCCAGAAAACAGGCGCAAAGCCCGTTCATACATGTCGCCCTTAGTGTAATGACAATGGGGAATGGGGAAAAAGCAATCCACATCAGACCAGACTATTCTTTACTTAGTACTTGGAAATCCTTGCCTCTTCATTCCGCATCAGACTTTTTATGATTTATTGTTAATCCTTACATACCATTTTGTTTTTTTTTTCAGATAAATTGTTATTATTATTAAACTATTATTATTAAACACCTGTTTATCTTTCCCAAGTAGCATTGGGGCCTGTGTTGCCTCCTACTGGGTTCAGTCTCTAGTTCAGCCATTGAGCTGTAAGTATGGCCTTGTTGTGTTTTTGATTAAAAAATGTCCCTTTTTTTCTTTAGATTGTTAATGTAGGGACTCACAAGTAATGAGGAGCCTTGACAGGGCTTGCGAGTTTGTGAAATGTAGTGGCCACTGTATCAACTAATACCTCATATTTGATATTTTTCCAGTATGTCATTCTTATTTGCCCAAAAATACTGGGGATCGGAGGGTGTCTGTATTTTGTGTTGGACACCTAGAAAGTGCTGGGCAGCCTGCCTAATCGAATAGTACGGGCGTCACTAATAGATTATAAGACAGCATGGTGCGCCACACGTATCTGCATTAATGGCACCCTTTTGTATCGCCATATCTATGTGCAGTTGTAATACCAGCAACCATCTCCCTCATACATTGAAGGCATGTAAGTGGTTGTCTTATCAGTATTCTTGCATTTGTGCAACCTCCCCAAGTACTATACTGTGGCTTTTTCTGCATGCTGGTGTGAACAGGTATCAATTTTATGTGAAGTTTTTTTTTATCATCCAAATCTCCCGCTAGTGGTGAGGAGTGTGAGCTACTGCTCAGCAATTATCTGCACCTGTTTACCTTTCCCAAGTAGCATTGGGGCCTGTGTTGCCTCCTACTGGGTTCAGTCTCTAGTTCAGCCATTGAACTGTAAGTATGGCCTTGCTGTGTTTTTGATTAAATAATGTCCCTTTTTTGTGATTAAACTAGAATTTATCCCTGGTGTTATTTGTTAAAGAGGCGTAACATTTTTTATTAATAACTTTCATGGTTCTCTAGGAGGTGACTGAACAATTGGTCACACTAATTGTTGCCAATGGTTCTGTAGCATTTTAAAGTTTTCAGTAGGGGTTTCATTACTGCGATACCTGCTGATTATAATAATTCAGTGGAACAACTCTAGGAAAACATTGTGCCACCTCATCTCTTGTTTACTGAGCTATATTTTTCCAGGTGACCATTGCGTATTTCAGGAACACTGTCACTTCATTCTGACTATTGGTGTTGGCACAGTGCTGGAATCCTACTTTATTGGACATTGGTAGCAAACCTTAGTATGCCCCCAACATGTATAAAACAAAGACCTCTTAGCCCCTTAAGCCGAACGCCTGAAAAGTAGTTAATGACCAGTAATTTTTTTTTGTTTTTGCCTCCTTGCGTTTTAACAGTCGTAACTTTTTTATTTTTTCAATGTCGCACTTTTATGAGGTCTCTGTATTTCAGACAAGTTCTACTTTTTGAGGGAATAGTTTAAGTTCACTTATAAATTATTGCAGAATTTTTTTTCAATTTATTTTAAACTGTTTTTTTTTATTTTTTTATTTTTACACCATTCACATTTCAAATTTAATACTTTGTCGGATTAATTCTACAGGTTATTACAGTCGTGTCGATACCTAATATGTGTAGGATTTTTTGTGTGTGTAATATATGCACAGTTATTTTTTATTAAGTAGTTTTATTTTATTATTTATTTTATTTATTTTTCTACACTTTTTTATGTTTTTTATTTCTCATTTTATATCCCATGAAGGGATACCTGTGTTACATTTTTTTTTACACTTAGTAATGTATTAACACATTCATATATGCTAATACATTACAATCTGTGTCAGTTAAACACACATTCTGCCCTGATTGCTGGCTTCTTGCATAGACAGCCCTGGGGCTACTCTAAGTCCCCAGGGCTGATTGTGAAGCAATTCCCTGGGCTCTGTTGGGTCACCGGCAAGGAAAAACCCTTTGATTATGCTGCGGTCACGAACCACAGCAATCAAAGAGTTAAGCGCCAGGGAGCGGAGATTCCCCCTGTTCCCCAGCGCTTGCAGAGGCTCCGCTGGGAACAGGACTGTGAAGTACAGCTCTATTCCCAGTACTGCTGTGGCACCACAAACTCCGGTGTTTGCAGCGACGTCAAAAGACGTCACCATAGACGAACAACCTGCACCAGCCGTCGTCAAAAGTGGGCGGGCGGTCGTTAATGGGTTAAAGCAGTTTTCCTATCTGGCTGTTTCACATAATCTGTTCTTCATAGTCAGCTTTAGGTTTCTACATTCTTCTCATGCTGTGGGTTATTCTATAGCAGTGACTGACATTACAGCTCTGCTATTCTTAACTGAGCCTGTTAAAGGGACATTGGTGATGGAAGGATTTTAAAAGCAGGGCAGAGGGCTACAGAGCCCTAAAGGATTAAGGTTTGTCAATAAGAATGATAAACAAGCTACTATGTGGCTGATAAAACAACAGGGAGTGACGTCACCAGCCCCAAGCACAGAAAGATGTCATTTAACCTAGGAAAGCTAGTTTACACAAGCAGGAGATAAGAACTCTTCTAAGGGTATGTTCACACGTACAGTATGTGCCGCAATACGCCAGGTGATTTGGGATTCGCGTAATCGCCACGAGTAATTGACATATCACTTATCCCCCCGCGTGTACAATATGATCGTATTGTACGTACGGGGGAAGAGGCGTAATCCATAGTTCTCTATGAGAGCTATGGATTACCATAATTGCGGTGCGCATCTCGCCGTGTATTAAGCGCAAAAATGCGTGCCGAATTTACACCTTGTGAACATACCCGAACTCTGAAATGAGGAAAAATCAATACAGCAATGTATTGGTAATGCTCTTTATTTACTTTTGCCTTTATGTTTAAAGCTAATCAATGTGATGGGAATACCCCTTTAAGTGGTACACAATGGATTTTTCTCTAAGGAAAATTCACTATGTTCTTTAGCAGAAATCTGAGGTGACCGATTTCTGCCGCAGACTTTGGAATTACATGCAGCAGATTATCACCATTGAATGTTTCCAGTTTTTGAAATCTGGATCAGAACCATATCAATAAGTAACGTGTCACTTATTTTTTAGAAGAAAGTTGAATCCATGGCACACCATACTGTAGTGTAAAGAAATAATTTTCATTTTTCAATCATGAAGTAGTGCAAGAAAAAATTGTGACTCTCCAAACAACAAGCAGGGGAATTTACACAATCAAACGGTTCATGAAACGAGTTGATGTTTCAGCCTCCCATTAGCCTTGATTGGACCAGAGAACATTAGTGGAGTGGAGGAGAGTTATGAGTGCACATGGAAGACAGCAGCAGATGCAATACTGCACTATTTCATGACTGGAAAGTAAAAATAATTTTTTACATTACAATACAGTGTGCCATGGATTCAATTTTCTTGTATTGTGGCAGAAGCCTTTACACTGATCACCCTGTTACAAATTTTGGAGCTCGGTACTATTTTTTCCCTTGTCATAGATTTCATATACATGAGCAAAAAAATATACACTGTATGAACGATGGTACAGTTGCTGACTGATATATAATGGGATCTGGAGCGCACAGTGCAACATGTAAATGCACCAAGATCTGCATTTACATTGTGCTGTGTGAACATATCATAAAATACGTGTATAATTCAAATCCATTCCCCATAAGAAAAATAGACTGATGCTTATATGTTATTGTTAAAATCAAATAATCTGTTGGTTTGAAAAAATGTACTACTCTCCATTTTATAAAATAGGTAGCATAACTTAGCTTTAATTTTTTACATGAATTTCTTTCCTTGACTAATCAAATAGACCTTGACCCACAATTTATAAAGAGAATATCACCAGCAACTGACTTTTCAACTTGGGGACAAACTAATTCGAGTTTTATTTTCCTAGACCACTATGAATATACTGTAAGTGTTAAGATCACAGGTGTATGATCTCAGCTTTTTTTCTGAAGAGTAAAAGAAAGTTTTAAAAGGTTTTTTTTTTACCACAAAGTAGGTTCAAGACTATATGAAAAATTCTTGTTACCTTCTTGTAGGTCTTGTTATTAGACTTCCTTTCACCACAACAGGTTTCCTTTCTCTGTGGATAGATTTTCTAGACAATCCCTTTATTGTTGGAATTCTAGATTAAGCCTTAAGCCATATCCAAAGTCTCAGTCTGTAGACTGTCTCAGTAGACTGTGGTTATAGACTGGTAAAGTGTGAAAAAGCACTCAGCCTATTTGGCCTAGATAGAGCTAGCTCTCCTCTTTTGTTCTGATGTAGTCAACTCTCTTTCTTTATGCTCAGTCATTTACATGTTCTGCACCACAAGAATACCGTCATTTACACAGAAGTTCTGTTTTCTGTATAAAATTTCTTCACACAGTCAAGTCACATGATAACCACTTCCTACTTTCGACGTTGACAATGAAGTCACATGTTGGTTTGGTGGGTATATAAGGTGTGTGATAGGTTGTGTGTACATATATTTGTTGTTCCAATAAAATACAGTTCAATCTTTATTAGATACCAAATTTAACAAACATGATAAAATAGGACAACTACAACAGATACGTGGCTAGACACAAATAGGGAGACAAAAAGTCATATATCCATCAAAAACAGAGGAATAGCACGAGCTATACATATATTAAGGTCCAACATTACCTAAGTGCTAATAACCTCATCAGTAAATATAATGTATAAAGAATATACAAAGCTCACGGCATTGATATAAGCTCACCCAAATGTATCAGCCACAAGTCCCTAGGCACGTTTTGCAGTTGCTTCCTGATGTAAGTGGATAACTTGCACCATTGTGCATAAACACCATGAAAAATGCAGAGCACCATATGCCATTGATATGGGAGGTGTACATCCGCTACGAAGCTTTGCAAGGGTGGACCAACATAATACAGTAGACCAGCTCATCGTCAAAATGAACCAGGGACCTACCAGATGTGTGTCTAAAAGGACAGTTCAGCACGCCCTCCTGTATATGTTGCTCTGAAACAGATGATCATTACACCTCCACTAGCAAAGTTGCATCGGCAGAAAAGGCTACAGTTACTTTGGCAATATCAGAATCGGACCTCTGCTGATTGGCAAAGGGTTGCCTTTTCTGATGTGTCACATTTTCTGCTTCATGAAATAGATAGATGTTGACATGTCAGGCGAGAAACATCAGAGAACAAACACCCAGCAATCATTGCTAAAAGAACACAAGCTGGTGCTGGCAGCATTATGGTCTTGTTGCATTGTCTGAGCTCACTCACCAATGTAGAAGGAATTTTCAACCAATTTAGGTATGAATTCATCTTTGCAGAACAAGTACAACCATACCTGTGAACCATACCATGGCCACCAAATACCCAAACTTGAACCCAATCCAGCATCTGCGTTCACTACAGGGATCTTCCACCATGCAACTTCCAGCAGTTGTGGGATGCAGTGCAATCAGCATGGCTCCAGATACCTGTGACAATCTACCAGGACCTTACTGAGTCACCAATAGCAATTCTAGCTGCTTTCTGTGCTGCACACGGTGGCTACCTTGGATTTTAGCTGCTGGTCACTAAATTTGTGACTTAACTGTGTCATTTACAAAAAAGTAGTTGTAAACAACTTTTTTTCTATAACATAAAGTTCAGTCTTAAAATTTAACAAAAAATAAATATATTTTCATAGGGGCTCATGCAAATGGCTATACTATGACTTGATACATCCTCTAAGTTTTACAAAGCTTTAGTATGGCAATCTTGCAAAGCCACGTGGAAGCAATATGACTCGAGGGACATTGTGTGACACAATAAAACATCCTGTACTTAGCTTTGCCTTGAATCAAATATGACTAATGGTGGCATAGTAATTCTGCTAGTTGTTAGATAAAAGCCATCCCTAAAAAAAGAACTTACAAACATACAGTCTTCATCAGATGTATCTCTTGGTTAGATTTTAATTTTGCAGCCAAGTTCTGCAAAGGGACATAACTAACCACAGAGACACAGCTGACAAAAATGGCAGCAGAGTCACCTCTAAGTAAAAACATTAGTGAATTAACATAATTTTTCAATTATAGTTACTGAACATTTTAGTTACTGAACTGTTAAAAAGATTTATTTGTACTTTAAAAGGTTTGTCCAGATAAGTCATTTGTGTGGTTAGAAATGTGAGCTGGGGGCGTGGCTTGGAGAGCTCAGTGGATGGCCGCACGTTGAGAGAGCTCCGCTACCCAGCCGCCCATTACAGCTATTTATTCGCCTCATACCCACCCTAGATGGGGAGAAGCCATGCACGGACGCCCAGGAGAACACCCGCTTCTACCTCTGCACCTCCTGTGTCGGGCTCAGGCATAGAGCGCTTCATCACTAGGAGCGCGGGAAGACGCGGCCGCACAGAGGACTCGCCGCCATCTTCATCCAGCAGCAGCCGGAACTTAGCTGAAGGAGCGCGGCCGTCCCAGCGCTTGTCGGCGGAGCCACCCGGCTCAGCACCATTCACCTCTCCGGACTCTGCCGGAAAGTTGTAAAGTTGTAGAAAAGGTCTCCTACTGAAGCTATTATAAAAGTATCAGAAGAACAGTAAGATCTAAAATTCGGTATATCTAATATGCACATAGGAGTTAAAAACTAATATTAACTTGTGTGACATCTAACTGGTGTGATATTTTACATATACAGTATGATAATCTTACGTTTTACTATAGTGTCAGGATACAATATTTTCAATTAACAGTGTCCTTAACTTGACCATAGAAAACTGCCCCAGATTCAACCTATAGTTACTGCGCAGGATACGTAATTGGCGAGAAGACCTAGCCCAATAATGAGTTCATTAACTAGTAATACATCTGTGAATGGCCAAAGTAAATAGCCATACAGTGCACTGTAATATACAGTGGGTACGGAAAGTATTCAGACCCCTTTACATTTTTCACTCTTTCTGGCACATGCTGCAACAGACCCTACATTTTTTATGTGCCAATTCTACAGGAGTGTGTTGCCCCAGATTTGTACAATGTGTCACAAAATGTGGAGTGAAACTATCTTACCAATCCATGCCAATGTTAAACTGGCGAGGCTGAGATAAATTTTGGCACATATACTCTATGCACCACTTTGTTCATCATAAATGTGTCTCATAGTGGGACACATTTATAAAGTGCTGTGAGAAACTTTCATATATACTGACGAATGCTACACTAACTTGTGGAGAAGTGCAGCTATGGAGGTGATGCCACTTTTCATACATGTTCCGTCATGTGTCACTAACTCTGAAAGGTTCTCTGTATGTTGTGCCTTGACACATATTATAATATCCTAAAGAACTAAGTGAATACTATTTCAAGTTTCTAAAAGTGTTAATCCTTTGAAAACACTATCTAAATAAGTATGATGGTATAAACTTTGCCCATAGAGTAATATGTAATAAAACAGTATGTAGCCCATTCAAAAACTACGGAAAAACTAAAGGTAATTTAATTTTCTGCCGCTTTTATGTCCTTAAGGAAATTTAGATAATGAAATTCCCTAGTATTCTAACCAATGCAAGCCAAGCTGGAGGTACATTGGGTTCACCTTTTCAACCCACATGAAATCTATTTACAGCCTGGTAAATAGGTGCAGATCAGTACTGTTGACATATCTATGAGAAGTGCAGCTATGAAGGTGATGCCACTTTTCATACATGTCCCGTCATGTGTCACTAACTCCGAAAGTCACAAGGCATTATGGGAAAGGGGCTGAGAAGCCCACAGCGCCCTCTGTTGGTTGTAACAAATCCTCAATTTGCTTTTGACCCACCGAGTCTTGAGAAAGCAAAAAGGATTTTTTAGCCAAGCCAGTATCTCTCATCTACAGACAACGCTGTTTCAGGATTTTTGTCCCTCTTCAGTGCAGAGTAGAGAAGATACTGGCTGGTTGTGTGGGAGGCATCGGGTAGCTCAGGAAGGGAAGATCTCTCCTTAGGGAGAGCACCGAACGAACGGCTTGTAGAGTTTTTGTTTTGCCTTTTCGCCCTCTTGTTACAACCAACAGAGGGCGCTGTGGGCTTCTCAGCCCCTTTCCCATAATGCCTTGTGATATGCAGATGCTAAGTAGAGGGCGAAAAGGCAAAACAAAAACTCTACAAGCCGTTCGTTCGGTGCTCTCCCTAAGCAGAGATCTTCCCTTCCTGAGTAACTCCGAAAGGTTCTCTGTATGTTGTGCCTTGACACATATTATAATATCCTAAAGAACTAAATGAATACTATTTCAAGTTTCTAAAAGTGTTAATCCTTTGAAAACACTATCTAAATAAGTATGATGGTATAAACTTTGCCCATAGAGTAATATGTCATAAAACAGTATGTAGCCCATTCAAAAACTACAGAAAAACTAATGGTAATTTAATTTTCTGCCGCTTTTATGTCCTTAAGGAAATTTAAATAACGAAAGTCCCTAGTCTTCTAACCACAGCAAGCCACGCGGGAGGTACATTGGGTTCACCTTTTCAACCCACATGAAATCTATTTACAGCCTGGTAATTAGGTGCAGATCAGTAGTGTTGACATATGTATGAGATGGTGTCTAAAGGCACAAAGATCCACAATTCAGCAAACCACAGAGCTATGCACAGAAATCAGCTTAAGAAAACCAGATACTTAGTATGGTCAGCTGATAAGGACCAGACAGACAGAACAGTTTTATGGGGAGTGTGGACAGAAACATAGGTATCTGGCACTTAGCTGAAGTGTGGGTTATATATAGGAGAAACCACCAAATCTGGTCTATCAAAAACAGCATCCTAAAATCTATCAAGCTAGGGGATTAAATGCAATGAAGTCTAGGACACTTGTGAAAACTAAAAGTACTGTAATTTTCTATAGGTGCCTGACCACATTCATTCCTCAACATACAGTATTAAAGGGGTTGTCTCGCTACAAAGAATAGCTTTCAAATTGTAGGGAATACAAAATAAAGACATTTTCCAAATATATTGCTTTATTCCTCTGTTTTCCCTAAGGAGATACAAGTGAATTTATGACCTCCCTGGCTATTTCAGTTCTCCCAGTAACCGACCTGTAAACAATTCTCCCCCTGCTGTTTGTTCAATGAAATAACAGTGAGTGAGTCATCACACAGGTAAGGCAGTGTCCACAGTGTCCATGCTTCCAGGCAGTAAAAAGCTTGATTTATCTCAGGTAAACAGAACTGTAATTAGGGCTTTTGTTAGAGGGATCAGATAAGAAGTCCAGTGAGCAGTTTGAGAAGCTAATCTGATCTAATTAGCAACTGAACAGGCACAGAGCTTTATGCAAATTTCAGTCGGTCTGAACCAGGAAGTGACAGAGTATTTCATTCATGCATCCTTTGAAACCCTGTAGGGAGACAACTCCTTTAATACAAACACATTGGACAGCCATTTTCAACGCTCTCCAGAGATGCTCAATTGGATTTAGGTCAGGGCTTTGGCTGGGCCAGTTAAGAATAGACACAGAGTTGTTCTGAAGCCACTGCTTTGTTATTTTAGCTGTGTGCGTATGGTCATTGTCTTGTTGGAAGGTGAACCTTTGGCCCAGTCTGAGGTCCAGAGCGTCTGGAAGAAGTTTTCATCCAGGATCTCTCTGTACTTGGCCTCATTCATATTTCCTTCAATTGCAACCAGTTGTTCTGTCCCTGCAGCTGAAAAACACCCCCACAGCATGATGCTGCCACCACCATGTTTCACTGTTGGAATTGTATTAGGCAGGTGATGAGCAGTGCCTGGTTTTCTCCACACATACCACTTACAATTAACACCAAAAAGTTCAATCTTTGTCTCATCAGTCCAGAGAATCTTATTTCTCATAGTCTGGGAGACCTTCATGTGTTTGTTTGCAAACTGTGTGCGGGCTTTCAGATGTCTTACACTGAGAAGAGGCTTCAGTCGGCACTCTCTGCCATAAAGCCCCGACTTTTGGAGGGCTGAAGTGATAGCTGACTTTGTGGAACTTTCTCCCATCTCCCTACTGCATCTCTGGAGCTCAGCCACAGTGATTTTGGGGTTCTTCTTTACCTCTCCACCAAGGCTCTTCTTCCACGATTGCTTAGTTTGACTGGACACCCAGGTCGAGGAAGAGTTGTGGTCGTCCCAAACTGCTTCCATTTTAGGATTATGGAGGCCACTGTGCTCTTAGGAATCTTGAGTGCTGCAGAAATTCTTTTGTAACCTTGGCCAGATCTGTGCCTTGCCAAAATTCTGTCTCTGAGCTCCTTGGGCAGTTCCTTAGACCTCATGATTCTCATGTGTTCTGACATGCACTGTGAGCTGTGAGGTCTTATATAGACAGGTGTGTGCCTTTCCTAATCAAGTCCAATCAGTTTAATTAGACACAGCTGGACTCCAAGGAAGGAGTAGAACAATCTCAAGGAGCATCAGAAGGAGCATGTTGTCATGATCATGCCAGAAAGTACCCCGGCTTTGAGTTCTGGTCGCCGGCCGTGGCCGATGCGACGTAAGCCATGGTTTCTGACATAGTGTCTCATTTGTGTTTACTAGTGTGAACTAGGTTTTCTCCCTGCTATCTTGATTGATTCCTGGCCGACGCCTGGGCCAGGAATCTTCCAGCACTCCATGGGTTAACCTGGCTCCTTGCTCCTGGGTTATTGACAGCTCTACCTTCCTATCTGGTCTTCCGTTTCTTTCTCCTATTGCCTTTGTCCTTAGTTCTCCTGAAAGGTATTTAAGGGCTCTTCTGTCTCCTCTCTTTGCTGGTTATACTGGTCTGTTTTTGCCTATTACTCACCTTCTCTATTCTGTGCCTCCCTGGTTACCTTACTCTGCTTGGATCATGTTTATTCTTCTGCCTTCTGACTTAGTACCGCGTACCCGATAGTTACCGACTTGGCTTGCTTGACCTTCCCATATTGTGTTTGTATTGTTTGTCTGCGTCTTGTGTTTTCACACTATTCAGTATAGTGCTCAGTGTTCTGGTTGGGGCCGACCTATTAAGGAGTCGGGCACCCCAAAAGGCAGGGACAGGGGTTGGGACCAGTGTCAGGGCCTCACATGTCTTTTGTCTTTTCGGGCCCCTGACGGGTCCCTTTACAAATGTGAGTTAAATATAAAGTGTCACAGCAAATGATCTGATATCTTTAAAACCATGTGATATTTCTGTTTTTCTTTTTTAATAAACCTGCAAATATATTTACATTTCTTTTTTTTTTCCTTTCAAGATGGGGGGGCGGGTGTACTTAATGAGCCAAAAAAAATAAAACTTTTTGGGTTTATAAAATTGGCTACAATTTAAAGAAAGAATAAAAATTTGTAGGGGGGGTTTAAATACTTTCCTTTACCCCCTGAAAAAAAATTTAAAGCCAGTGAAAAACCCCTTAAACCCCCCTGTTGGATGTCCCCTTTACTATTTATCCTAATTTCAGAGTTCTTAGAAAATTTTGGGTGTTAATGATGGGATGGCATGGACACAAGAGATGTACCAGTGCAGATGCAGTTGTAAAATATTAGTATGTCTAATCTGGTGATTTAAACATTGTGAGGCTACAGTTAATAGGGGATGTATTTAAGGGAAAAAATCATCTTTGATCAGAAAAAACAATTGAGGGGTGCAGATGGGTTTCAATAGCAGCTGGACACCTTACAAAGGTCCATGACATAGAAAAAAGATAACTGCATGGCCTGAAAAAAACAAACATGTTTTCACATCTGTGCCCATTAGGGCTTCTGCGAACCCTTTCTGTTAAAAGGTACGGCGGGAGGATGTGCTGTTATTATGATTTCTTTTATTTTTTTGTTTATGTTTGCACTAAAACTTGGGCTTTCACGGGACTATGTTTATTGTGTTAAACTAGTGATTGGGCGATTATTTTGGGACATCGTCTTTGGAGTCGAATCGTAATTATTAAGACGTTTTCGATAGTCGAAAATTGATTATCGGCGAGGGCCCTTTTAAAGTTATGGGAGGGGAAAACAAACCCCTTCATTTTACACCCAAACAGGGCTGGAAAAGCTGGAATGAACATCCACAAACCGTCAAATGGATACATGCTAATTTTAGGCAACACCTTAGGTTATAAAAAGCCCCCAAAAAAAAAAGTAAACGGGCCCATTCACACCCCGGGACTTGTCCACAGAAATGCCCCTTTAAAAAACCGGGCATGACCCCCAAAATTAAAAAGTCCCAAAAAGGGAGTATGTTTTTTAAACCCTTTCATGTTATTTTAAAACGGGACTTTTAAATTATCCCTGTCCTTGAACGCGCATGGCCCCATACCTGCTTGCCCCAGTTTAAAAAAAAGTCCCGGGAAAAAAGGGTTTTCTAAAACCCAACCTTTTTATTTTACTGGACATGGGGACTATCCCTGTCCTGGGCCACGCTTGGGGCCCCAAAACCCTGCATGACCCCGGTTTTAAAAAGGGGCCGGGAAAAAAAGGAGTTTTTTTCCCCCCCCATTTTAGAAAAAACTGGACTTTGACTACCCTTGCCCGGGGGAACCACAGAATGAACCCAAATCTGCATGACCCCCCAGATCAAAAAACTCCCGGAAAAAGGGGAGTCTTTCAACCACCTTTTTAAATTTTAAAAAATTGGAAAAAAGGGGAACTTTTCCCTGTTCTGCCCCAACCAAAGTTATGACCTTTAAACCTGTCGGGACCCACAGATTAATAGTGAAAGGAAAAAGGGTTTTTAAAACCCCTTTTTTAGTTAAACGGACATTGACTATCCCTGTCCGGGGAAAACCCTACTTTCTTTTTAAAAGGGTTCTTCCTTTCCCTCCTTGTAAAATTTAGGGGAATTATTTTTAGTCTTTTTTGGGAACTGCCAGTTTTTTAGTGGGTTTAATTCTGGGAAACACTTTTTTAAAAATAGGATGGAAATCCCCCCACGTCTTTTTTTTTCTCTTTTTTTTAATTGTTTTAAAGGGGTTTGTTTTTCACTAAAAGGGTTTGGGTTGCCTTGTTTTTAAAAGATCTTGCAAAAAAACAGTCTTTTTGAAATTTATGTGCCCTTTTAAACAGTGCCTTCCTATTCCCTGTTTTTGACGGGCCCCCATAAATCCTTGAGCCCTTTGAAATTTGAAGAACAAAGGGTCTGTTAGAAAACCAAACATTTTTTACAATAGGACCTGTAGTTTAGCTCCCTTTTCCCAGCAACTTTCCCCCCAAAAATTCAAAACATGCCCCCTTGAGAACTTTTTGACAATTTGTGAAAAAAACAAATGTCTTTTAGAAACAAAATTTTTTAAAAAGGGGAAACCGTTTTATGTGCATTTCAAGCAAAATCCCCAAAATTAAAAAACATGACCCTTGAGCCATCTTGAAATTGTAAAGAAACCACATTTTTTTTTATAATGGGACCTGTATATTGCTGAAATTTAAAAGCAGCATGCCCCAAAAAATTTAAAAAAAAATGACTTCTCAGCACGGGTTTAAAATTTGTGGGGAGAAACCCACTTGGGAACCCACATTTCTTTTCCCAAAGGCCCAAAGGTTTATAGCTGTACCCACGCACCTGACCCAAAAACCTTTGGGAACAATGCGAAAAATTTTAAAAAAGAAAAAAAGGGGAAAATTTTAAAGGGGAATATGGTTTTGTCATGAAACCTTGGTATCTTTTAAGTCTACACACCGCAAAACCAGCAAAATGATCTTTTGGGAACTGAGAATAAAAATTGCAGTGAAAAATGATCATTTTAAAAAACATTTTTCAAAAGGACCATTTCTGTTTGAAGAGGAATGTGAAGTAGACTGGCAACTAAGCGGTGACCTCGGCACGTGGGGCCACAACATCATCAGAGATCCATGCCTGATGCATCTGGATGAAAGTAAAACGATCCACATTATCTGTGGAAACCAGATGCGTTTGTCTGTAATGACTCCTCCAGCTGTGCTGAAGGTCCGCTCAGATATGACGTTGGCGGCTGGGCAGGACAACACCTCTATGGCGTGGCGAGCGAGCTCAGGCCACTAATCCATTTTGGATACCCAGAAGTCAATTGGGTCCGGAACACATCCAAAAAACATCGGTGTTGAGACCAGATAGTCGTGCACATGATCTTAAGTGGTCCTGTGTGTTGTATGTGTCCCCTGCATTACATGCTTTGGTGAGGTGGTAAATAAGATTCCCAGAGGTCACCCATTAGGCTTCTGCCACCGCCTGCTGTGCTGCTGCGCTACGGTACTTGCACTCTACTGCTGTCACGTCGCTGACGTTGTTCCACCATGACATTTGAAGAACGTGAACAGACGCAACGATGTCCCCAGTTGATCAATCAGCAAGGTCTCCATTTCCTGATTTTACTCTCTATTTTGGGTGGGGGGAAAGGGAAAGTGGATTTTGTTTTGTACCGGGGATCCAGGAGGAGGCCACCCAGTAACTATTGTTCATTTTGATGGCCTTAATGCGAGGATCATGCTGGAGAAATGGAGCATCCAAGCACCTCATGTGAGAGATGGAGCCTTGTTTTCCCCAAAGCCTCTGGGTCGAGGGGCACTAGCAAATGATCTTCTCATCTTCCTCCTCCGCCTCAAATTCGCGCCAACCTTTTTTCCAATGCAGGGACGTCGGTAACGTCGGTGTCCAGGGAATACCTCTCCTCCTCCTCTGCTTCCTCCAGCACAGCTTCAACACACCCCTTTGACTTGTTCGATGATGCACCCTGAGAGCTGAGGGCGCCGCCTTGCACTAAGCCCTGAACCCTGACCACTGCCAAATTTGAAACCGTTTAAAAATTGGTGAAAACTGTCGGGCCTTGTGGATTCGATGGAGAGAAAAGGCTCCGTGTCTGTGTCCGTCTCCTCCTCTGTCGCGGGTTTGGAACTGTTGTTTCAGAGTGTCCAACGATCATTCCAGAATTAAGATCACACACTGCTCATGTGACAAGGCCAATTTGGTGGCTTCTTCAAAACTGGCAAGGAGGGTGCAGAGCTCTTTCACCTGCCTCCAACTCTCGGTGGTCAACACCCGAGGTCCGCACCGCTGTTTGTCAGGCCATGTGTCACTTCGTACTGCGTAATTGGCATTGTGCTGCTCCCACAATCGCTGGAGCATGTGGAGGGTGGAAAATTTCCAGCGTGTTGCCACATCAAACAATGAGAGGGTTTACGGGGAGGCCGAGCTGACGCCCCCCTGCAACGCAGCCAGGCGGGACGAAGAGGGTGCGAACGGCGAAAGTGCGAACTCAGACCTCGAGCCCCTTCCCCAGCAGGCAGTCAGACCCGGGTAGCGCTTTAGAAATTTCTGGAGACAAGGTTCATGAATGTGCCAGGCAAGGGATGTGCTCCATTCTACCGATCTGGGTTCTTGTCACCCAGCCAAAAGGGGCCCCGGTCTCGTTGCGGAGAGCCGTCCACAATTCCTGACCTGTGTGTGGTGGTTTTCTAAGACAGATTTTAAATTTTAACACAGGCCTGGTTTCTCTGGGCACGTGTCACCCCCAGACATCCAGGAGAGAGCCACTGTCACCACCAGAGACATCCCCCAGCTCCCCAGTGAGCTGTCACAGAGATATAGCGGCCTTGGCCGTGCTTACTATCCATGTGTCGGTGGTCCCATGGACTTTTCCGGACAAGATGCAGACAACGCGCTTGAAATTTTAGTGACACGTTGGCTGGCTAGGCAGGATGGTTTTCTGGCAAAGAAATGCCTGCTCAGATTGGTATTGGGTGCAGGCAAGGGCCATGATGTGGCGGAACCCATCTGTGTCCTCCAGACGGAAAGGCAACATTTCCAAGGCCAAAAAACCTGGCAAAGCCGAATTTCGCTTTTGGCTTTGGAATGGTTTGGGTTTTAAAATGTTTCTTCTGCTCCCAAACCTGGAAGACAGAAGGCTGGCTGCTAGACTGGCTGCTGTACGGTGTGCAGGTCGTCAAACTGGGGAGGGAAGGAGAATGGGGAGGATGGGTCTCTGGTGGTGCTGGTGGTACTCGGGCGACGGTGGAGGCTGAAGCGGAGGCTTTATCCTGATCATGACTCTGAGAGACATGGGGAGCTGGGGAACACTTGGTGGGGGCGGAGGAGGGGGGGGGGGGGAGAAGGGGTGGAAAGTGGTTGGAAAAGCCCGGCCCATCGGTTGGCCTTTTTTGGCAAGTGTTCCTCCTTTAAATCATTATTCGCTGCATGTGAATGAATGTTGGGGTGGTTAAAACATAGATTCTTCCCCTTATGTGCTTTACGGAAAAGGGGGGCATTTGACTCGTGGGTGAATCAGAGGCTTGTCAAAAAAGGGCCCAGGTTTGGGGTCCTGGATTTTTGCGGCGATAACGAGGAGGGTGTTTCACTGCGTGGCTGGCAATCATCTCAGCGGATTTGCGACCCCCCTCTCCCTTTTTGGGCGGGCCCTGTATGACATCCCCCCCCAATTTCCCTCCTCGCCCGTGATAAAGGCTTGAGAAATAATTTGCTGAAAAAAAGCCCACGTTGTATCGCGGTGCGTTATCATCATCATCAACACAGGTGACTTGGTCGTCCTGACTTTCTGCTGGGAACTGCGGGCTAAAGCAACAGGAGCAAGGCCCGTTGCCGACCCCCCGGGTTTTTTCGATTGCCGGCTCCTTCTCCTCTCTGATGGATCAGAAAACGGGGCGGCAGAGCAGACAAAATATCTGACCTATGAAATACACCGCCGTGACTAAAAAAGTTCTGTTGCTATTGTTAAGTACAAAGTGGGTCTTTGAACAAAACTAGGCTGCACCAAAGTGAAAAGTACGTAATTAAATTGTGTACTGATAATAATAGGTGGTTTTTACACCTATGAAATACAACAGCAATTACTAGCAAATTTATGTATGGTAATATAAATACAAGATGGGTCTTTCAACAAAATGGCCTGCGCCAAAGTGAAAAAAACCTAATTTAATTGTGTACCGATATAAAAGGTGGTTTTTGCACCTATGAAATACACCTGCGGTGACTCGAAAAGTTCTGTATCCTATTGTAAGTACAAAGTGGGTCTTTGAACAAAACTTGGCTGCATAAAAGTGAAAAAAAAACTAAATCGTGTACGGATAATAAAACGTGGGTTTTGCACCTATCAAATACACCTGCAGTTACTAGAAAATTTGTGTATCCTAATAAAAGTACAGGCTGCACAGAATCCAAGGTACTATTTCACCAAAAACTGTCGAAAAACTGGTAATAAAAAGCCATTTCAATGCAGATTCAAAGCAGTCTGAACTGCACAATATACACTCTCCTTTCAAAAGCCTGCCTGCCTGTCTGCCTGTGTACAGCGCTAGATGCTTCTTTCAAAGTCTCAGCCTAACTAACTAAAAACTGAAATTCTCTAATCTGCCTATGTTCTAATGTTCACAGCTAAAAGCATAGTTGTCTCTGTGAACAAAGAGAACTGTGTCGCTGAGCTGTATTGAGGAGAAAGCTGACATACGTCCTGCTCTTATGAGACACAGACACACACTGATGCTGAACAGGAAGGGCTGTTCTATGTAAAACGAGGTCATGTGATTTTTCCAGCCAATCACAACCATACACATCACAGTCATGACGTCGCACACCCAGCTCACCCTGCACACCCTGCTCTATTCTGTAAGCTGATTTGCTGGCCGCCAAAATGACAGGAAGCGCCGAAGATGGCGCGATATTATAGATTATGCGCAGATTCTCACCTAAATTATCACCTAAAAATTCCGATCAACATAAAAACCGTGCCGATTTCAACTTTGTCGATTATAATCACTCAACGCTATGATTGACAGGTATCCTGCCATACGCATTAGTTACTGCTGTTAGCTTTTTGCTGAGCAGAAGGTGATATTGATGCCTGTCTGTAACACTCAGGCTGTGTTCTAGATGTGAGGGAGATAGTCCAATCTCACTCTAGACAGGGTCCCTGACCCCTCCTGCTTGAAGCCTTTGCTGGTAATAGCTTTTGCTATTCTGGTTGCATTTTACACTCGTCTATTTGGTTCATTATTTCTTGTGCTTCGCCTTTGACTATACCTTTCTGTTGATATTTCTGTACTGCATTGCTCTTTGGTTTTTGAACCAGTTGGCAGTTTGTCTGATCCCTGTGGTTTCTATTGTCTGTCTGTCTGTTAATGTGTGTTCACTGTAGACTAAGGACCGCGCTCCAGTTACTGCAGACTATCTTAGGTTTGGGGCAAGGCAACGAAGCCGGGACAGATCAGATTTGGATAGTGGCAGGGCTAAACAGGTATGTTTTCCCTATTTGTTCGTCTTCTCTGGAGGCCTCTAACATGTAAAACTAGGACAGAAGTAGTGTTTCATCCCATTACCCTTGTGAAAAATATCTTAAAGTCTTAAATGGCACCAGTTTTCTGTTACGTTCGTGCCTCACTTTACAATACTTACTGGTTACAATTAGTGTTGAGCGATTGCGTTGGCTATCGAGATCGATCGATAGTCGATAGTCGGCCGCTATCGATAAGGTTTTTCGATAGTGAGCATCGATTATGAGGATTTACAATAAAAGTCTTTGGGTGAAGCAACAAACACTTATTATTACACCCAAACAAGGTCTGGAGAAGCTGAATTAAACATCCACAAGCAGTCAATGGATACGTCCTACATCTAGGCATACACATTAGGTTTATAAAAGTCACAGAAAAGTCACAGACATTTATACTCTCTCTGTCTTGTTACCACAGCCTGACCCTTAAACCTGCATCTCCCACCAAATTAAAAAGTGCCAGAGGCAGTATGATTTGAACCATTCATCTCTACTTGAAATGGACATATGGAATATCCTGTCCTGGAACGCGCATGAGCCCAATCCTGCTTGACCCCCAACATTTAAAAAGTTGCCGGAAAAAAAGGAGTTTTTTAACCAACCTTTTTAGGTTTCACTGGACAATTACTATACCTGTCCTGGGCCCAGCATGAGCCCCAAACCTGCATGACCACATTTAAAAAGTGCGGAAAAAGGAGTCTTTCAACCACCATTTTGTTTCACTGGACATTGACTATACCTGTCCTGGGCACAGCATGAGCCCAAACCTGCATGACCCCACACATTTAAAAAGTGCCGGAAAAAGGAGTTCTTTCGAACCACCATTTTAGTTTCACTGGACATTGGACTATACCTGTCCTGGGCCACAGCATGTGCCCCAAACCTGCATTGACCCCTCAATTTTAAAAAAGTGCGGAAAGGAGTCTTTCACACCATTTTAAGTTTCAACTGGAACATTGACTATACTGTCCTGGGCCACAGCTTGAGCCCCAAACTGCATGAACCCCCACATTTAAAAAGTGCCGGAAAAAGGATCTTATCAACACCATTTTAGTTTCACTGGATTGATATACTTCCTGGGCCACAGCATGAGCCCCAACCTGCATGACCCACATTTAAAAAGTGCCGGAAAAAAGAGTTCTTTCAAACTTTTTAGTTTCACTGGAATTGACTATACCTGTCCTGGGCCACAGCATGCGCCCCAAACCTGCATGACCCACCCCACATTTAAAAAGTGCGGAAAAAGGAGTCTTTCAACCACCATTTTAGTTTCACTGGACATTGACTATACCTGTCCTGGGCCCCACGGCTGAGCCCCAAACCTGCATGACCCCACATTTAAAAAAGTGCCGGAAAAGGAGTCTTCAACCACCATTTCTAGTTTCCTGGAATTGAGACTATACTGTCTGGCCACTGCATGAGCCCCTAACTGCATGACCCTCACATTTATAAAGAGTGCGGAAAAAGGAGTCTTTCAACCACCATTTTATTGTTTCACTGGAAATTGACTTTACCTGCCCTGGGCCACAGCATGAGCCCCAACCTGCAGACCCCCAATTTAAAAAGTGCCGGAAAAAGGAGTTTTCAACCCCCTTTTTAGTTTCATGGACATTGACTATACCTGTCCTGGCCACAGCTGCCCCAGGGCGGATTACAGTGGGTGCGGTGAAAGCCCGGGGGCGCCCTTTCATCTTTTAAAAACACGCAGGTTAAAATCCCCTGATGAGGGAAAGCAACAAAAACTGTCGTGCTGAAGAGAGTGCGAAGGGAAGTGTGAGAACCCCCCTTCCTCTGTAAACATAAATACCTGGGTAGCGCTTGCATCCGTATGAGTGTGGACCAATTTAGCTTATTGGAAATATGGTGGTTAACGCTCCCGTTACACCCCCGGTGCCCTTTATCTTGGGTTCTTTTTTCTCATTTTACTCAACGGCTGGAGGAAAATGGTTTGTACTTTGTTCCGTTGTGCTCCATTTTTTTCCATGTTCTCTGAATAAAAATACATTGGTCAAATTTTCCTGTACCCCCCTTGTACAATTTTAGAGGAATTTTTTTAACAGTATTTTGTAATGCAAGTTTTTTAGTCTTTAAATTTGAAAAACACATTTTTAAAAAAAGGATGAATCCCACCTGTCTTTGTTTCTCTTTTTTTCATTTTTTTAAATGGGTTGCTCAATCAGGGTTGTAGCTTTGTTTAAAGATCTTGCCAAAAAAAAGCATTTTGCAAAATTGTCCTTACAGTGTCCTACCTATTCCTGTTTTTGACAGCACCATCCCTTTAGCACTCTTGACAAATTTTGCAGAACAAAGTCTGTTAGAAACAAAATTTTTTGAATGGACCTTTAGTATAGCTGCATGTCACGCAAAATGCCCCCAAAAAATTCAAAGATGACCCTTGAGCCACTTTGGCAATTGTGAAGAACAAATGTCTGTTAGAAACAACATTTTTTGAATGACCTGTAGTATGTGCATGTCACGCAAAATGCCCCCCCAAAATCAAAAATGACCCTTGGCCCTTTGGTCAATTGTGAAGAACAAATGTTGTTGAAACAACATTTTTGAATAGGACCTGTAGTATAGCTGCATGTAAGCAAAATGCCCCCAAAAATTCAAAGATGACCTTTAGCCATTTGGTCAATTGTAAGAACAAATGTTGTTAGAAACAACATTTTTTTTAAATAGGCCCTTTGTATTGCTGATTCAAAGCAAAAATGCCCCAAAAATTAAAATGACCTTAGCCCCTTTTTAATT
>JAODAL010020138.1:0-70223 GCA_025379985.1 Phyllomedusa bahiana | reverse complement strand
TTTTTCCCTAAAATGAGGACAATTGGGCTTCTACTCTTGGGGTTTTTTCCCTTTCCCTCTGGATCAACACCTTAGCACAACAGGCTGAACTGGATGGACGTCTCGTCTTTTTTCGGCCTTACAAACTATGAAACTATGAAACTCTAAGGGCTTGTCCCCTGCACAGGTTTTTCACCCGCTTTTACAGACGGTTTTTGGTTTTGAAAACCGTCTGCAAACCGGGTGTCAACTTTTAAAATGGACCACTATGGAAAATCCTTGCAGCGGTCCCCGCTGCGCGGCTTTGCCACCGGACGGTTTTTCAGACTGCCGGCGGTCCGAAAAACATAGAACATGTTCATTCTTCCGTATGGTATTCAGGCAAAATATGAACATGTTAATGCGAAAGGGGGCTTTTCTCCCCAAACTGCGGAGAAAAGCCATCTCCCTGTGGCCATGTGCACGGCTGCAAAACAGTGCAAATACCGGTCGGGATTTCCGACTGGTATTTGCACTGTGCCATTTGAACGGCTCCTAAATCCTTCTAGCCCTTTAGATGTGGCAATTGTTCTGTTGCCCATCCTATGCAGGACCGAGGGGTGCAGTCTGGTTGTTATGTCAGATTGAGATCTAAAGAAGATTTTTATGGCTGCTGTCTTATTTTTCTTATTACACCCTACCTATTGTACACTGTACTGCAATATATTACTATTATGGAAAAGTGTATAAGCGATCGCGCACCCTAGTCAAGTACCTTGTGGGGATTGAAAGTACAAGTGTGAAAAGAAAAGTTAAAAAAAAAGTATTAAAAGTTCAAAACACATCCCTTTTGCCATTTTACAATTATAAAAAAATTAGGGTAAGTTGCTTAGATTTTTATTTAATTGTGTTAGACTCTGGAAGGAGTGGAATTGTACGTATATCTATATGGTACTTATTTTGTCTAGGGAACCATTACATGATTTAAAATAAATAGTTATGCTACAATGGTAAATAGTTGAGGGCAAAGTGGAGTAAAAGTATGTGCAGCCATGTCATGGACATAGTTATGTGACATATGACTATTTGAAAAATTGAGATTTCAAGGTAAACTAGTGGTCTGAGGAAGTGAGTTTCATGGATTTAGTGCAACACAGGAGAAGTCCTATATAATAAGTATGTAATAAACAAGAAATGGAGTCATAAATCATTGGTTAAATGAAGAGCACAAGTAGGCTGGTACAAGGAACATAGATTGGTGATGGATTAAAAGGGTGAGTAAATTATTTTTACTTAATATAGTTAGCCTATTTTTAGGTCTGTTTTAGTCAGATAACCCCATAAAAAGTGTAAAAATAAGGAGAAAAGAGGCATTAGTATAACTGCAAGACAGATCAATCTGGTTGCTGTGTTCATAAGAGATTTAAGTAGATTTGTAGCAAGCTATAGTAATCAAGGCGATAAATGGAAATGATTAGGGCCTGGATTAGTGTTTTAGTAATATTAGTGGTGAAGTAAGGATGGATATAAGAGATTTTCTTTGGACTCGGCATTAGGATTTGCCAATGGGTTGAAAAGGAGAAAGAAAGGACAGCTTAGGTATTACTCTGACATTGGAGCTGGTGTGTAGGGAAGATGGGGGTGTTACTGATACAGATTGTGACATAAAGTTTAAGTGAAGCTACTGGAGGAAACAGAACAAGTTCAGTTTTAGAAAGACCAAGTATGGGATGTAAATGAGTAGAAGATATGTCCAAGAAGTATGTATGTCGTTGGGAGTCATCAGCGAGATTTTACCAGAAGTCTGCCTAGGTGGGTTGTGTTATGGTTCTGTAAATGGTGTTTTTACTATTACAAAGTCTAGTCTATAATAGCAGCCAAGTAGACATTTTTTGATGCAATGGTATTTTCTAAAAATATATCTTGATATATTTGAAGGCTTAGCGGAGATGAACTACTGTAGTTACTGCAGACAAAACCATTCCCGCACATGGCTGGAAATGGTCACAAACAGTTGCTGGAAAAACAGGAATATACTGGCAAACTCTTATGTCCATTGGTGGCCTAATGCGGGCATGGTTTTATCCACTCTCAGCTACTGCCCATTTGACCCCAGACTAACTATAGCACATTTATTTTTATTATTAAATTGGGGTTGGATGCTTTTACTGAGATCAGTAAGAAATGCTGTGTGATTGGTTCATATTATAGGCTATACCACTTGTTTGTTTTATTCTTACATAAATTGCCTGTTGTGTTGTGTGTAGCCTATTGTATTTTAGAAAGAATGATTAACTGTTAAATTGCTTAATAGAGCTGTCCATAGACTGTAAGAGCGGAGGTACATAAGGCATTTTTAGGTTGATAACAGTTATTAAATTTTAGTCATGCTCAGCAGTGGCATTTAAGTGAAACAAAATATGAAATCAACATCTGCCAAAGGACACAGCATGCAGATTCCTCCTGTAAACTCAACCATTGACTGCTTCAGGACATGTTATGTGGCCAAAAGGAAGTTCTCCTTCCACTAAAATCGCTGCAAGCAATCACAGCATCTGTCACCTCCAGATGTCTTTATTTTACTTAACAGTTTTACTGCATAAATAGCCCAGAGCCTACCTTGCCATAGGCAATAGTACTATCCATGTTTACAGCTATTGGTAAAAATGACATCTATTACCCCCTCAACATTTATATATACAGTACACTGGCTGGTTACATTTTCTATGTGAGTTTATATACTTCAAAATTAGATTTGTAGGTGCCTCAATATGTCTACCTACTCCATAAGCCTGCTTAATGTGGAGCAAGTTACAAAATGTACAAGCTTATTCCTTATCCTGTAATAAATAAGAGGGACACTAGAGTAAGAAGCTTTGCCGCTCGGCTAAACTCGGAACTCCAATTCATGTCTATGGATGAGTCCCGATCCTCTCTTCATTCAGAACGGAGAGGTTTCGGGGCTCGTTTAGGCACATAGGTCCTATCAGACATTGATAGCATATCCATCAATGGCATAACCCCTTTAATACTCTTAAGTACAGTGGTGCTGTTCTTTCTGATTATCCATCTATTTTTCTCTCTATCTCGCTATCTATATGGCCATCTGCCTAGATCCTTTCTGGATGCATCTCCATTCCCTGAGGAAGAAATGAATATCGGCAAACTCCAAGAGATTTAATGCATTGACAGAGATTTGCTGCTATAATTTATAGAAATTGTACTTTTATTACATTCCAGTATGTTTTTGTAACTGTAATTAGATTTCAATAGAAACTGTATTCCTTGATGTCACATAAGAAACCTTTACTCACCTACTTACAGTCTTAGCCTCTGCATTAGCTGCAAGCATGAAAACTTAAAGGGGTTTGATCGGTTGAAGAGTTCGTGCTCTTTAGCTAATTCTATGAGATTGAATTTGAAATCCAGGGGCGTGTCTCTCCTCTCAGCAGGCGTGTCTCTCCTCACTGAAGAGCTGTGACATCATCATTCTATATTTGCAGTAGAAGGGGAAGGATGTCTGAACAGAACAGATCTGCAGTCTTCTGCAGTGTTCTCTTATGTCTGCAGAGCCATCAGCTTCAGGCTCCACAAGCTCCTTGCTGTGCTATAACCAGTTATACACACAGCCTGAACTGATGAAACACATGTGAGGAATACACACTGCCCCCCCCCCCCTCCCTCTATCAGGCAGGAGACTGTGAGACTGTGTTATATGGAGGGAGCACACAACATAAGACTGTGTTATATGAGGGGATCTATGAGTTAAACAGTTAGTAATTACCCAGATCATTTACCTTAGAGCTGGGAGATGAGTATACAGCCAATAGCCCTCTCACATAGCTGGTTTTACTTTCAGTTTTAGTCAATCACAGTGCAGGGGGTGTGTCCAGGGTGGAATCTGTATGGGGTGGGGGAGGCATGTCCCAAATAGCCAATCACAGAAAAGGGGCGTGTCCCGACTAGCAGCAGCAGAAATAGAAAACAGATGCACAGTAAAACTCATATCTACTAAACCAAGTGACTGAGGTAATGCAACCCAATTACAAAAGTACTTATTTTTACTGTCCCCATAATCTGAGATATGATCTTTGTAGCGAAAAAAACCCTTTAAAGGCACATTACAGAAAAAAATGGGTCAAAAATTAAAAATGACAGAAGAATGGAGCTTTACTTACTGATCATCAGGCAGGTTACAAAATAACTCCCAATAGTATACAGAGAAGCCACAATGCTACATGGGAGATGTTTCTTTATACACAGGTGCACTTGTTCACAGGTACAAAGTGCTAATCAGCAGACCACTTACACACTTTATACATGAGGGGAGTGGTTGCCTCAATATCATACCTGCACATAAATAAAAATTTATACAGGGTATCAATGGATAAAAGAACTACCCTCTCCACTCTACAAACCTCTCTGTATCATATTGGTAATTGGTTTTTAACCTGCCTGAGAATTAGTAAGTATGCCTCAGGGATTTTAATGAAAACATAAAGCCTTGTTTTTTTCACTTAAAGGGATTGTGCCACAAAATATATCATCTATCCGCTGCTGGGACCCTCACCGATAGCTAAAACGGTGGTACCCAACTCTCCTTTCTTCCTCACATGTTTGCATGGCAAGGAAGACTTTGTTTTTGCATGGAGCAGTGGTCGAAAGTGTGCACTACTGTTCCATTCCCATACACAATCTATGGAAGTGACGAGGATAGCTAAGTGCTGTAATCGGCAATCTTTGTTGCTCACATAGACTTTGAATAGAGTAGCAGCGTGCACATTCAGCTGCTGCTCCATTAAAATTGGGTGTTGGGGACCCCGTTTTATTGATCACTGGGGGTCCCAGCAGCGGGACCAATAGCAATCAGATATTTATCACTTATCCTTTGGGTAGCTGATACATGTCTTTCATAGTACAACCTCTTTAATCATTGAATATAGACAGAAGTAGCACCTCACTAATACAGAGGTTTTACAAGTAAAATGCTCATGATCATTGGTTGGATTTTCCACCAATCACATGCTATGCAGATCTGCAGTGTCTGTGACATTGTATGGTGAGTGTGGTTTATGTATAGTGTCCCAGGAAAGATCATTGTATGTTGAAAATATTGTATCTTGAGGCCATTGTAACTTGAAGAACATCTGTAGTCAAATGTTGATTTTATCTTAAAAGACTAAAAAAGTAAATTGCCATAGAAATGAACAGGATCTAGAAGATGATTAATTTTTATGTTTTTCCCCACAATACACACATAAGAAGAGCCAACATGCCCTATATGTATATTCCTAGGACTTCAACATGTCACATGACATTTTTTTCAAATTTTATTTTACAACTAAAAACTGAGGGAAACACGTAAGAACTTTGGCGCAGACAGGCCAGTTCTAAATAGCTTTAAAGCGGTGTAAAATGCGCCAATATGTATGAACCCATTCTTCTGCAGTTCATACATTTGGGGCGGCATGTATGATTTTTGGCGTTTACACGCCAAATGTCATGCGCATGATAATAGCCTAGAATGCGCCTGATTTATGAACCCGCTCTACTGCAGGTCATAATTCAGACGCATTTTAGCGCTTGAACAACATTTCTGGCTCAGGTAAACCACTTTGAAAGTGTTCTACCTGTTCCAGCAATAATGTGCCTAGAAATGCCATAGCGAAGCTATAAATCTATAAATCTTCTCCCTGCCTTTAATATGTAGAGAACGGGGCTGCGCCTGATATTGGGCTGAAAAGACGCCAGATATCTGGCGTAGCCCCGTTCATACGTGCCGCCCTTGGCAACTACTATGGCCTCAGTCACACCACTTTTAAATTGGTCTAGCTGTTCCGACAGTTATGTGCCTACTTTTGGAGTCCTACATTCATAAATGTGTCTAATCCTACGAATGTGGTGCGACACGCGACAAGAACGCCCCCACGTCTTTGGCGTATTACAAAATGTCGGGGCAGGCACCAACTACGCCAAAGTTTGGAGTGCGACTGTTCATACGTCTATAGAACAGAGCTACGACAGCTTTTTGGCGCAAAGTACGCCAGAAGTCTAACGCAAGCCCATTCATACATGTCGTCCTTAGTGTTCAAATTTCCTAGTGTAACCTTTGTACAGATGTAAATTCCCGAAGCACTTACAGCTGTGAAGATAATATCTTACATTTACTGAATACAAGTGTTGTGTGGGAGGAAAATTACAATCTGATTTGGGAGTAAAATGAATAAAAATGCCTTTGTTATTTCTGCTTGCATGTCTGTTTTCCTCAAGTCAGCATTACACAAAAGGGCTTAATTTTCAACAGTGTTCTGTAGGGAGGTTACATGAATGACTGAATGAAACCAAATTATCTTAAAGACAAACATGTACCAGGGATTAATTGACAAAATGTAATAGAGAATTTTTTTTCTTTATAGGCCAAAGAACTTTGCAGCATCAAAGTGATGTTCTAGAGACAGTGATCTTGGTGAATCCTAACGCAGACAGCATTGTGTATGAGGTAAGATTTACAAATGTGTGAGAATAGAAATGTACACTTCTGAGATTAAATCAGCTAATCACGATATTTTTATCTTCATCTTTTCCTCCAAATTTGGATGAGAAACAAAGGCATTTTGCAATATAATACAGTGGTCCCTCAACATATAACTGGTTCAGAGATGACCATTACATGTTGAAACCATAGCTTTATGGAAAACCGGTAATTGGTTCTAAAGCCTCAGTTTGTCACCCAACATAATGCAAAATGAAGATGAAAGAAATAGATAACTAATACAGATAAAGCAAGTCCTTTTATATAAGATTCAGAAAAAGCTGCTGAAAGTTGGAAATCACTTTCTATGTTGAGGATAGGAGCTTTTTTGGGTTATGTACATTATACACAGTAGGGGACATGTATGAACGGGGCTGCACCAGAAGTCTGGCGTCTTTTCAGTCTGAAGGCTAGCCCCATTCGTTATATTTTTAAATCGCCTGCACACCAATATCAGGCGCATTACAGATCGGGAAGCGGGGCGCACTAGAACCGTACAACACTATAGATTTATAGCTTCAGTACAGCAATTACAGGTACATTATTGCTTTAACAGGTTAACCACATTAAAAGTGTTATATCTGAGCCAGAAATGTAATTTCTGTGCTAGAACGCGCCTGATTTTTGACTTGCAGTACACCGGGTTCATAAATCAGGCGCGTTCTGTGCTATTATAATGCACACAAAAATTGGCGTCTAAATGCCAAAAATCATACATGTCGCCCAATGTATCAGAAAATACTAAAATGGGGCCCTTACCTGGTGCCCAAAGGAACGGCTCATTCTGGCACATGTAAAGAGCAGTACAGAACATATAATACCGCACTGTATTGTAGAGAGGTGCTACTAGACCACCAATAACTACATGCACCTCACTAACATGAGGATTTACAAGTAAAATGTTCATGATAAATGGTTGGATCGTCCAGTCAATCTCATGTGCCGCTTATTGGCAGTGTCTGTGAAATTGTATGGCAAGTGGTTTCACGATACAAAATGTTGTTTTTTGCTATTTGCTCTACCTGCTTTTATTGTTCTCTGACCACTCTATGTTCAGTGCATGTTTACAGTCATGATAAACACAGGGAATACTAGGATATGTAGTATTTGAAACTAGTACTTAGCTATGGTGATATGTTTCAGGAAACCTCTCACGCAGTTTGGATCTAAGTAACTTTAGGCTTTGGTCAGACGGACGATACTTGCTGAACATGAGCTCTTTAAATGAATTTGATGTGAAGATGTCTATACGCCTCATGCTTATTTGGTTAGCATGCATGTATTCTGAATAGGGATAGGGGAGTAAATACTGCCATACTCCCCTGGCTGCAATGTATCTTCCCTATTTACACTGTAAAGTGGAAAAAATCTAAAGTGAAGCTACACTTTAATGTGGAGTGGTCAATGTGAGTACTTTTTTGTGTCTATTGTGTTAATTTACAAACTCTGCAGCCCAATTACTCAATAACATTAAAGGGGTTGTCTCACCACAAGGATTGCTTTTAATGTTAAAGATCTTGCAAAAACAAGTCACTTTGCAATATGTGTCCATTAACGGTGTCCTACCTATTCCTAGATATTCCCTCTTGTATGGCTTGCAACAGCTTCTCAGGTCACTATAGCTACAGACCTGTTTGATCTCTCCTGATAGGCTGCCAGCACTGGTCGCTATAGCTACAGACTTGGCTTCTACTGCAGCCTAGTGGAAGCCAGTAAACACTCCCCTGAATTCAAAATGAAACCAAGAAAACAGGACTGAGGTAAGATGAATCAGTGTAGTGAGACAACCCCTTTAAATGTGATTTATTATAGATACAGTACATTTATATGTTCTGACTGCTGCTATTACTGTGATTACATTTTTTAAAATATATTTTGTGGCTAAATGAGGTTTCTATCTTTACTACTAGGTACGCTCCTTGATCACAGATCCTTCTGCTTACAAGCTCCTTATTCTCAGTGGACAGTGCTCTGACCAGGAAGGAGACCTAATTCTGCAAAGTGGTACCTTCCCATTACATAGACTTGGAGAGGTGTTTAGTGATCCAGAGGTAAGTAGATAAAAAGCATAGAGCTTTCACCAATGCAAATATTGCTTACATTTTATACACCTTGTTGCTTGCTATAGACTTTTTTATTCTAAAATGTTGTACTCCAGCCTATGTATATTCATGTATCATATTGAAAAACTTCTGATAAAGCAAGAAAGAAACTCAGTCCTAGCAACCTGTATGTGTTTACTGTTGATTGCCAGTATATCTTCATATTGACTGTAATTAGGTAAGTCTATGTACGTAATTCACAATAATATAAATGCATACCACTTTTATGTGGCTAATTGTTGTTTTTTTGTATATTTATTACTACAGGTCTGCCAACTCTTCAGTAACACTGATCCAGAGATTAAAGCTTCTTTAACAGTTTCTTGCTCAGAAGAGGGAGACTGGTGCAACCTTGGACATTCCAGTTTCCAGGATATCATAAATTGGAAACTAAATCCTGAGTTAGTTTTACCTGCAATGGATGGGGTTTCAGAATTTGCAGACTATGTCTCAGAGACAGTTGATGTTCCTTCTCCTTTTGATCTTTTGGAACCACCAAATTCAGGTGGATTTTTGAAGTTGTCGAAGCCATGTTGTTACATATTTCCTGGAGGAAGGGGAGACTCTGCCCTTTTTGCTGTCAATGGATTTAATATCCTAGTAGATGGTGGCTCGGAAAGAAAATCTTGCTTCTGGAAGTTAGTTCGGCATTGCGATAGAATTGATTCCATATTGCTCACACATATTGGAGCAGATAATTTGCCTGGAATCAATGGACTTCTTCAAAGGAAGATAGCTGAACAAGATGAAGAACAATCTCAGGGCTCCACTGCTTACAGTGACTGGATGAAGAACTTAATATCCCCAGAACTGGGGGTAGTGTTTTTTAATGTTCCAGATAAACTTAAAATGCCAGAGTCTGGTATGAAGGTTAAAAGAAGCATTGAAGAAGCATGTCTGACACTACAGTACTTAAACAAATTAGGAATTAAATCAGAACCTTTGTACAGAGTAGTTAGTAACACAATAGAGCCCATAACATTGTTTCACAAAATGGGTGTTGGTAGGTTGGATATGTATGTCCTAAACCCAGTAAAAGACAGCAAAGAGATGCAGTTTTTGATGCAAAAGTGGGCTGGGAACAGCAAAGCAAAAACTGGCATTATTCTAGCAAATGGGAAAGAGGGTGAAATTTCAGTACCATATCTAACATCTATCACTGCCCTTGTTGTTTGGCTTCCTGCTAGCCCAACAGAAAAAATAGTGCGTGTTTTGTTTCCTGGTAATGCTCCACAAAATAAGATTCTAGAAGGTCTAGAAAAGTTGAAACATTTAGACTTCCTGAGATATCCAGTAGCAACACAAAAAGACATATCCAGTGGCGGTCCACCATCTACTGGTAAGCACACAAAAATCAAACAAAGGGCTGACAGCAAGGAAAGCCTGAAGTCCTTCACACGACAAAGCACAGGTAAACCAGGCAAAAAAGAAGATATTTCTGAAGAAATGGCTAAAGATGTTAAGCCAGAGATTACAAAAGAGGCAAAACCAGAGAGGAAAATCAAGGAAGCAATGGACAAACATATTGAGAAACCTTTAAAAACTGAAAAGGTAAAAACAGAAGCAACTGATGCTGCAAAACTAGAAAAGAGAAAACTTTTGAAGGAAAAGACAGGCAAAAAATTCATAAGTAATAAGATTTCCAAACTTGATGAAAAGAAGGATAAAGAATAGAAAGAAATAAAGAAAGAAAAAATAGATATAAAGAAGGAAAACATTAGGAAGGAAGAAAAGAAAGATGTACAGAAGGAAGAAAAGAAAAAGGAAATTAAACCTGAAGTTAAGAAACTACCAAAACCTGACTTACGGCCATTTACACCTGAAGTGAGAAAAACATTGCACAAAGCTAAAGTTCCTGGAAAAATCCGAACTGAAAAAACTAAAAGTAAGCCTGATAAAGATATCACAGCTGAACAAAAAGTAAGTCATGTACAACAACTAGAAATAGGAAAATTACCACCAATGGCTGACATAGCAGAACAGAGATCAGTTATGTCATCTCCTGAGGATCTAACTAAAGACTTTGAGGAGTTGAAATGTGAAAACGACCTTGAACAGTCTAATAAAAAGGAAGATGATACCACATTTTCTGAACAAGAGACTAATGAAGAAAGACCATCAAATATGTTCATGATTCAAAACCAATTCAGAGACGAAATCATGTTAGATGAAATAACATCAGATAAGAAAAGTCCGCTTGAATCTCCAGATGAAGGTATCACGACCACTGATGTGGAGGGAGACTCGCAGCATGAAGAGAAACCAATATATCAAGCTGATGAGATTGCTGAAATGGTTGACGAAGGAGCAGCAATGGAGGAACCGGCTGAGATGCCAGAATTTGAGGAAGAGATGAATACAGAAGAAGAAACTACTCCAGATGCTGACAGAGTATCTAGCAGAAACAAATTTGAGTCAATGCCAACCTTAGACATTCAAGACTTAGAAATGGATGAAGATAAAGAAAATGAATTGGATGAAAAGGGTATATTAGATAGAAAACAAAAAGAAGAAATAGTTGCAGAATGTGAAGATGACCAAATCTGTGAGAAAAAAGATGATAAAGAAGCAGAGAAAAATATAGATGTGGTAGAAAAGGCAGATGTAGAAGAAATGGAAGAATATTCAGAAGAACCTAGAGATGATCTAAAGTATAAGGATGATGAATCCACGGAGAACTTGAATGAACAGGAAGAAAACATGTCCTGTGATTTTACAATGTCATTGCAGAAAGAGACTGATACCAAAATAAACATATGTGGCAAGGATGTATCAAAGGAGCCCTCATACTTAACGGGTGTCCCCATATCATCTGCAACTGCTGCTGAAAACATATCATACATCCAGGATGAAACAATGCCAGGTTATTCAGAGACAGAACAAACTATTTCTGATGAGGAAATACATGACGAACAGGAAGAAAGAATCCCTCACCTACAGTATGATGTAGGCAGTTATGATATATCTGTGCCAGACCATCCTGGATCATTTGAGGCAATACATGGCATCAAAGCTATTCCATCTTCAGAGGTGCCTACAAAAGGTTATGCTATGCAAGAGTCTGAAATAGTTGGTTATTCTACAAACATTGTTGCTGCTCCTCTTGCAGAAGAGGAACACGTTTCCTCAGCTACATCTATAACCGAATGTGACAAACTCTCTTCTTTTGCTACATCTGTTGCAGAAGATCAGTCTGTGGCTTCTATTACCGCACCAAAAACTGAAGAGACTGGAAAAAGTTCATTATTACTTGACACTGCAAACAGTATTCCATCTTCTCACACTGAGGCTACTCAGGGTATCGAGTATTTGCCATCTGCTGGTACAATATCACCGACTTCCTCTCTAGAAGAAGATAAATGTTTTAAATCCCCTCCACCAGAAGATTTCCAATCTCTAATGACTGCAAAAAAAGACCATGTAAGCAGTTCTGCACAGGATGAAGAATTTGATGATGCAACAGCAAATAGCGAGGCACCTGGTAAAAAACATTACAGTCCTCTTTTGTTTTCTGAACATGAAGGTAGTGATATGCCATATACTTACACCACAGATATGAAGATATCTCCTGTTATTTCTGGTAGTGAAATGGACAAAGTCGAATCAAGCTTTGGAGAAGCAGAGGAAAGATGCTTAAGTCCTGATGACAGCACTGTAAAAATGGCATCTCCAACTCAGTCAGGCCCTACTAGCACAGGTCATACACCTTCTCATCAATCCCCTGTAGATGACAGATCTGAAACGACACAGGCTGAACTCTTTGAAGCAGCAGATATACTTAAACAAGAAAAAAAACATGAAATACAAGAATCACATGTTTCATCTGTAGAAAGTGACGAACACCTGGATAGATCCATTACACAAAAAGAAGTGCCTTTTGGGACATCAAGGCAGAGTCCTGATGTGGAAAGCTTGTTAAATGCAGGGAAATCATACACATGCGACCTAGACAGAGAAGATTTTGTTAAAGTATCAACAGCCCCAGTGATCAAAGAAATGGTAGAAGCCAAGGGAGAAAAAATTCCTGAGAGAAATATTGACAGTGATACAGACAGATACATGGACGATGAGAAGTGTGATTTCTCTAAAGATGCAGCGTTTCCAATAAGTTCAGAACCATATATGCAACTTGATGATTTAGTTTCATCTAAAAAAGTCTCACATGAAGATTTCTTATCCACCCATACAGAAACAGAAGATAATCAACTGCAGTCAACATTACCCGAGAAACTGACAGGAGCGTATGATGACTGCTCTGAAATCATAGAGCAAAGTCCTGTAAAAGATGATACATCAACTGAGAGCTCTAGCCAAGACATTTTCCTAGGAGATGCAAAGTCACTTTCTTTTACAGAACAAGGAAAAGAAGATGATACATCTTTACAGATGTCTTTGATAGAACAAAGTCCAATTATAAATGAAACATATCAGGGAAGTCCCACAAAGGAAACATATTTAGAAGATGAAAGTCCTTTTCAGTTGAAAGATCAGACTCAAAAGGAAGAAATGAAATCTGATGAAATATCAGCAGAACATATGGATCCTTTGCTGTCTATGAAGGAAAGCTTTGTTGAGGACCAAAAACATTTAGAGGCAGTTGGTTTGCATTTTCAAGATAATGCTCAATCATCTGTCACATATGAATCTAAAGATGACAAGCAGACATTTTCAGAAGTCCATTCAGAAGACTCATCTATGGCCAAGACACATTCCTATCAGTCTGATGGTCAAGTCAAGCAAAAAGAAGAAAAATCTGTCGTAATCTCTTCTTCAAGCCCTGATGACTCAGAGTCATTTTCTTTTGCAGAACATAGCCCTCTCTAAGGTGATCCAGTTGAAAAACCTGCTATACAAAAGCAGGAATCTTGTCCTTTTCAGGAGCCATACAAAGATTTCAAGCACACTGAATTTTCTCTTGGCTATGAGAAGTCAGCAGAAAATGTATTGACAAAGGAAGAAACCCTTGATAAATCCAAAAAAGCTGCATATGATGATAATGAAAAGTCCTATGAAACCGAAAACATTTATATGACACAGATGACCAGTGAAAAGAGAGTGTGGTTTACTGAACAACGCTTTAGAGAACAACAAGAATCTCAGTACCTAGCAAAAGAAGACTACAAACTGCGATATACTGAAGAAGGAGAGAGCACATTTCTTGATGATACACTTGATTGTGAAGAACAGGCTAGAGAGCAATCATTAAATTTAGATGTTGTAAAACAAGAAACATCTAATAAATCAGATAGAGACATGTTAGATACAGAGTATGCACATTTTCAAGAGGAAAAGCATACCCAAGAGTCACTAGATATTTTAGGTGAAAGCAAAGTTCAGCTTCAGGAGTCCATTTCACAAATAGAACCTTCATCTCAGTCTCAGGATGCAAACATTTTAGACAGATTTCCCTATGTATCAACTTCTTCATCTGACACAATGGTAATACAGCAAGGTGCAGATAGTGTGCCTACAATCATTCAGGGAAGCAATACAGAATATGTAGAAGGGAAATTAGAGTCGGTGGAAAAAGGTTTTGAAGAGCATGAATCAGAAGATGAATATTCACACACTGCCCATGACCTTCCAGTTTCTTCCTATCAAAGTGATGCCAATGACAAAAAATGTGATCTTCAGCTTGGGGAAGAAATGATTAATGTATTTGAAAAATATGAACATTCGGAAGTGATAGAGCCAGTGAAAATAGAGTATAGCTTTCAGGAGGATGAACATCATGATGTGAAAGAGAAATCACCAAAGCAACTATCTGCAGATTGCTATGCATATCAAGAACAAGACCAACAAGTATACAAAGACTATGAATATTTTAAAGAAGATAAAGAGCAAGAATATGTTGAAACATTATACAGTGAGAAACAGCATACATTTTCTAAAGATAACATGGACTTTGGTTTTGAAGAACATAGGGAAGACCTGAAAGAAGATTTTTTCTCCAAACGGGACAAAAAAGTATCTCCCACTCTATTGGACACTGGCTTAAAGTCATCTTGTAGCCCATTTGAATTATATTCCCATGAAAAGGAATCATGTGGTACCACGCAAAAGGGACCAGTAGAAGAAAGAGAGCCAACCCCTTATCCAAATGACAAGTCTTTTCAATATGCTGACATATACGAGAAGATAGCTACTTCTGGAGTTGAGCATATCATAGAAGAGGCAGAGCCAAGTAGTGCAAGCTATCTACACAAGGAGAAAGGAGAGATGCCACCGTTAGGCACAGACACATCCAAACAAGATTTATACAGTCAAATATCTTCGAAAGAAGAGGAATCTCATTTATATACCTCAGCAGAAAAGGAACTCTCTTCACCAGTATCCCCAAAAGAAAAGGGAGATAGTGCCACTTTTGAATATAAAGAAAAACAAGAGCATTTCTCAGCAAGTTCAGATAGCAGCAAAAAGACAAGTAGTTTACCTGCTGAAGAAACTGACAAATCACACATGGAAGGGCCATACCAAAAAACACAAACAGAAAAAGAGTGTAAAGTCTTCTCACATGGCACAGATCTCTCATTAGAAACAGATACAGTGGAGCATGAATACCATGAAAAATCTACCTACCTTCATGCACACCCTGATGATGATTATGATGATGAGGATGATGATGAGGAAGATGATGATGAAGATAACATTAGCTCTGCTAGTCAGAATATTACCCAAACTGAATCACGACTTCCTGAGATGAAACACTCATATTATGAGAAAACAGAGGTACTAGAGGAAAATGCAAGCGATTCTGAAGAAGAAAAAGGAGCAAATGAAAAATCTGAAAAGGAAATAAAATCTCCTTTAGATCTTGGAAGCTCACAAAAAACATGCCCATATGGTCAAGAAAAGGAGAACAACTTGTCTAATTTTGGTGTTGAATCAGAGGCAAAAGAGGTAGACAATAAACACTTCAATGTCCACACTGACATGAAAACTACAGGTGTGAGTGGCACTCAAGCTCGTGACTCATTTGCTAGAACAGATATAGGTTCTATGAGGATAAACATGATAAAGAAGAAGATACAGACTACACATATTCTCCTTTTCTGTCAAAAAGTGAGCCTTCAAAAGATACGCATGACACTTGTTTCCAAGCAGAATACCAACAGTTACAAACCAGAAGTGAACCTCATTATGTAAGTCAGGTATTAGAAAGCTGTACCTTCAGTGGTGAGGAGAAACAAACTTTTCCTGGTTTGGCAGAACACGAGGTTAGAGCTTCAGCAACAGAATATTCCTCAGCATTCTCAGTCAAAGAAAAGGAGATAGGAGAATCTTCTGAGTCATACAATGTTCACCAGCAATCATTGTCCTTTGCAGTTTCTAAAGATTTAGATACAGATGCTTTCAATAAATCACATTCTGCAAAGGGACAGGATGAGTATTTAGAGGTGTCAGAAAGAGCTTCTGCAGTAGGTTCAACTTTAACCAGATTTTCACCCCTAAGTCCTCAGGAAGACACTTTATATTCTAAGCAGTATACCGAAGAAGCCTACCACAAACATGACTCTCAAAGTGCATCCGAAACATCATCAGAAGCTAGCACACCAGTTAAAAAGGACATTGCAGAAGGGTTTTACTCACAAATGATCAGTGGCTATGCAGCAGAAGCAGAACCGAGTGTAAGGAATTTATGGGATGTATCACCTCTTGTTCCTGCTGATGCCTCCAAGCCTTCAGATGAAAAACATGGTACTGATGATCATGAATCTACATGTTCCTATGACATGGATGACTGCACATTACCCTGTAGAGTTGAATGTAAAAAGACCTCTTGCACATCAAAGACTGATATAGTGACAGGAAGTATCACTGTACATCAAGATACAATGCACGGTGAAGGTGCAGAAGCATCATATTCACCGTCTAATATTCTTACATCTTTTCCACCCCACCAACATGAATCATCAACAGCAAATGGCCCTACAGAAATAAACAATATGCCAGAATTATTCCAACACTCACAATATGTCGACAAACATTTTTACTCCACTGATGTAAAAGATGACAAATCATCTCCAGATTCAGACAGAGTATCTTCTCCATACTGTGAGGACGATACAGAAAAACCTAACCGGCCTTCTTCTCTCATGTCTCCTGAGCACACATTTCAGCCTTATTTTCCTGATACCCAGAGGGGTAGAGGATCTGAAGATCATGGAGATGCTTCACATGAAGTCGAGACATGTATGGGTACATCAACTGAGTATGAGCATAAATTATCTTCTTCAGAATATGTGCACAGGAAAGGGGAACTTTCTCCATCTTTTATCAATCCTAGCCCACTTGACCTTTCAGACGACAGTGATGTTTCACAAGATGAGGGTCATCCTTCAGTTAAGGGAAGGACCCATCATGTTAAAAACCGATATGTTGAGGGTGGCACCGTTGATGAAACGCCTCCAACATCTGTCAGTGATTCAGGATCATCTCAGTCAGACTCAGATGTTCCACCTGAAACAGAAGAATGTCCATCTATCACAGCTGATGCCGCAATGGACTCTGATGAAGATGCAGACTTTCTTCCTGTAGATAAAGCAATGGGAAACTCCCATCACAGTGGTTCAAGGCAAGGCCATGATCCACATCCGGCACCACTGATGGATCCCTATCCTCATCCTCCTCATCCAGATGTCTGCATGGTAGATCCTGAAATGCTAGTCAATGATTTAAATCCTCTAAAGGGTGACAAGGTACTCAAAAAAGATCTTAAGGAAAAAACTAAAGGTGTTAGGAAGCCTTTGAGTAAACCTAAATCAACCTCTCCAGCTAGAAAACTAGAGCCTAAGGGAAAACGTTCTCCAACACTGTCTAAACAGATGTCACGGGAAACTACAGACAAATCCCTAAAAAATGCAACACTGAAAAAGGAAACAGCAGAAAAATCCCTGAAGACAAGAAGTACATTGCAAATGCATTCTTCAAGAGAGGAGAAAGAAGGCAGTAATCCAAGCAAACTGGTCAATGGTATCAAATCAACAGGTAAAAGCATTTTGAAATAACATTTTATATGAAAGCAATGTTGAATGTACTTATTTGCATGAAAGAATACTAAGTACTTAAGAATGTACTTACTGTTGTTACTGGAGAAATAGAACAAAGAAGAAGCCAAAACGTTAATTTTTTCTTGCGTTACACAGGGTTTTGCTCCGAACAGACACTAAAGTAATGAGGGCCTCCAATGAGATGCAAATTTATCTAATATCAATACTAGATTAATTTTGGTGACACAATGTAGAGATTTGTCAGGGTAGCACTGGATCTTGCGCTGTTTTGGACACAGGTAAGCCCCATTTCAGTGGGGCTAATTCATGTCTAATTCTAGCTGACATGAAGGGCCACATGTATGAACCTGTTTAGGTCTAAAACTCACTTTTTTGCCCATAGTTTACTATGGGCAAAAAAAAGTGAGTTTTAGACCTAAACAGGTTCATACATGTGGCCCGAAATTTGAGGTGATTCCACATAAAAAAAATTACATCTCACTTTTTCCTTTCCGCATCATAGATTTGCAGCAGAACATGTGTGTAAACTATGGCATGGATTAACAATAAAAACAATGGGATGAAATCCCACATGGGCTTCACACAAAATCTGCCACAGACTTCATGTTGATATACCCTTGAAAGGAAAGCAGTAAAAATGTTGAGGAGTTACCCACAGCAAGCGATCACATTGCCACATCTAAATTCCAGTAGTTCTCAGCAAAATGAGATCTAAAATCTGATTGATCGCTATGTACAATTGCTCCACCTACAATAGTTTTGATACATTTTCCACAATTTATCACACAAACAGTAGAAAGAAAAATAAAAATATTTGTGAAGTTATTCAAGATAATGAGGGACATGTATGAAAACTGACCAGGTGGAAGACTTTCTTTGTTGCCCATAGTAACCAATTACAGCTCCTCTTTAATTTTTTCAGACCACTATATGAAATGAAAGGGGAGCTCTGATTGGTTGCTATGGGCAAAAAGAAAGTCTTAGACCTAGACAGTGTTCATACATGAGGCCCTTATAAGTTTAAAATTATGTTCAAATCTGGCACTTCACTTTAAATTCCTGTATTCTGTCTATCTGTAAAAACATTTGATACATTTGTTCACAAATGCTCATTTTATTAAGGAACCCATACACATTAGAGAAAAGTAGGGTAAACCCTCTAATTTCTTGTGTATAAGGGTGCTTTCACAGGGTCGATTTTTGGTGCGTTTTTGATGCGTTTTTTGGATGCGTTTTTTGTGCAGGAAGGAACAACAATTAATGCTGTACATTGTTGCACAAAAAACGCATCCAAAAAAACGTATCAAAAACGCACCAAAACCGCACTGTGTGAAAGCACCCTAAGGACCGACTGATTCCCCCTCCCACGCGCTCACCAGATCGTTTACAAAAAAGAACAAAAGTCAGCTGTCAGCATCTCCAAAATTAGGTTTCATAATCCATCAGATGTATTCAAACAATTGCAACTTTTTGGTTAAACTTTTGTCAAGCAAAGTTTTGGTAAACCGAAATGTTGAACCTTTTTGTATACTTCTGATGGATTATGAATAAAGACAGAACCCTTTTTGGAGATGCTGATGCCTGACTCTATTCCTTTTTGTAGACTTATCCAATAAGGCAGCCTGTTGCATTCTTAACTGAGAAGAAGAAGGAACTGTTGGTGCTGATTTTTAACAATTTTATTTTCTCCCATATAATTGTTCTCCCTGAATTTGTGGAATTGTCTGGTAGTCGCTTACTTCACTCTCCTCATTCAAAACACATAAGACTTTGACTGAACCGAGTATGCATTTGTATGAGGGTTCAGGAGAAATAACTGTTGGGCAAACAATTTTTTAATCCCTTATCGTTGCAGCCAGTTTTGGCCTCTCTGACAAAGCCTCATTTTTTAAATCTGACATGTGTCACTTTATGTGAGAATAAGTTTTTGACACTTTTACCTATCCATGTGATTCAGAGATTATTTTCTTATGACACATTGTGCTTTAAGTTAGTAAGAAATTTTAGTCCATACAATTCTTGTTTATTTGTGAAAAATATCAACATATCGTGGAAATGTAGAAAAATTTGCCATTTTCAAAGTTCAAAACTTTCTGTGTGTAAGACAGATTGTTATTCCACACAAAATAGTTTATGACTAACATCTACCATATGTCTACTGTAGGTTGCCATCATTTTTTAAATGTCTTTTTTTTATTATGACATTAGGGGGCTTAGAAATCTACGGTAGTAGTAATTTTTCACATTTTCAAGAAAATTTGCAGTTCTGATGTGGCTTTGAAGAGCCTGTATGTTAGATACTATCATAAACCTAAGAAACTAAACCCTTTAAAGTATGCAAAACAGAATTTAGATTAACCCATTAAAGCGGTGGTCTCACTACAAGGATTGCTTTTTATTTTTTGTATTTTAAAAAGAAAGATTGAAGCAGCCAGGTTAATGAGCAGGGCACTCCTAAAGTGAAAAGGGGTCTTTTATTTGATTGTTTAGTGTATATTTAAAGGGGTTGTCTCACTACAAGGATTGCTTTTAATGTTAAAGATCTTGCAAAAACAAGTCACTTTGCAATATATGTCCATTACCAGTGTCCTACCTATTCTGAGATATCCCCTCTTGTATGGGCTGCATCAGCTGCTCAGGTCACTATAGCTACAGACCTGTTGTATCTCTCCTGATAGGCTGCCAGCAAAGGTTGCTATAGCTACAGACCTGGCTTCTACTGCAGCCTAGTGGAAATCAGTAAACACACCCCTGAATTCAAAGTGAAACCAAGAAAACAGGACTGAAGTGAGATGAATCAATGTAGTGAGACAACCCCTTTAAGTGTTTCACAGAAATTCAATCAAAGTGGAGGTGAAATTTCAAAATTTCACTTTTTTTTGGCAGATTTAAAATTTTTTTCATTCCAAAAAATATTTATTGTTGGAAATAAGAACAGCGATACTGTAGACACAGTGTATGAAACTACACAAATGCATAGCAAACAGATAATACAAACTGACAAGAAAAATGCTCGTACATGGCTGTTACAGCGAAGTAATGTGTCCTGGTCTCGAGGACTTCTGAAAAGGTAGTCACTTAGGAGGCGGTAAGCCTGGATAACACTTAATAAGGGCGAGGATCTTTCAACAGTGTCCATCAATGCAGCATGTCTCAACCTTTCGGGTAACAGCAGATAAGTAAGTACAATAAAGTGTGCTCGTTGAGAGCCCCTCTTAGTCAGAGGAGGTTTTAAGCAGAGGCAACCCTTACAGCTTATCAGATTTGTGCACATGTACCTGTATACAATAATGCAATCCAACAACAAATGGTACCAACAGACTGAGAACAAAGGGGAAGGGGGGGGGGAGGTAGAGCCAACCGGTGTCAGGAGTCCGCCGCCACGCACCTTCTCTTCAGAGTGGTCACAGTATTGAGCTATACTGGTTTGATTGACAGAAAGTCAACCAGTCGCCCCAGATTCTATGGTAATTCAAAGAGTCGTTATGGGAATCACAGCGTATCTCCTCCATTCTACAAATACGATGGATCTCTCCTAACCATTCTGATAGGGTGGGACTAGCAGAAGATCTCCACAGCCTTGGGATGGTAGCCTTGGCCGCATTTAATAGTGTGAGTATTAAGCGGTTTCTGAGGGAGCGGTGGGACCCTCGAACGTTGAGGAAGAGCAGAGTGACCGGGTCATGTTCCAGTTGTTCACCCGTGATCAGATGGATAGTGTGGACCACCTTTTTCCAGAAAGGCTGCAATGCCTCACACTCCCACCAGATGTGCAGCATCGTTCCCTCTGCCTTTTGGCATCTCCAGCAAATACTAGACAGTTCGGGGAACAGAGCATGCAACAATGTCGGAACCCTGTACCATCTAGACAGAATTTTGAAATTGAGCTCTTGTATTTTAATCGCAACAGAGGTCCTCTTGAGGCGCACAAACACCTCTCCCCACTCTTCATCCGAGAAGTTTCTCACGAGGTCCTTCTCCCATGCTTTCTGATAAGCAAAGCGTGGTGAGTCCTCTTTTTGAAGTAGCAAGCCGTAGATTCTGGAGAGTACGTGGGGGGAGTGTTGCGTCTGGAGGCACCATTTCTCGAACACTGTAAGTGTTCGTCGAAGTGCGAGAGGTATCTCATAAGCCGAACAGAAACTGCACAGCTGGTAATAGCACAGTCTGGGGAATATCCCTTGTGTCTGAGAGTCAACCAGGTTCTGGTAGGATCTGATCGTCCCTCCCTCGTATACATCCATCATTAGCGTGAATCCTCTAGTCCCCCCCAGCCCCAATTTCACCTGTCTTAGTGATTCTGGCACTCCTGGGTTACCCGAGATCGTGGGTGATTGGGCCCCCAGGGCTGAAAATATGCATAGCCGTGGGAAAGGATCTGTAAGTGCGTATGGTGGTTTGTAGAATGTATGGGGTCCGAATGAGGAGCTTCCTGGGTAAGAGACTAGGGGGAAGCCAGGGCATTGCCGCTATTGGGGAGCCAAAATGTGAAGCCTCTATTTGGACCCATAGTTTAGACTCAGAACCGTGAAATCCATCTAGTATCCGCACTGCTACCGCAGCTAGGTAGTACTTCTGGAAGTCGGGGAGCGAGAGTCCCCCTTTCGTTCGGGGCGTTATTAAGGTGGATCTGGAAACCCTTGGATGCCTCCGTGCCCAGATAAAGCGCGTGATTAGGTCATTGATTGATTTAAAAAAGGGTTTTGGGAGTACAATTGGAATCGTTTGGAACAGGTAGAGGAGACGTGGTAAAGTATTCATTTTTAGGATGTTAATTCGACCCAGCCAGGAGAAGTCTTTTCTATCCCATCTAGTGAGGTCTCGTTGGATCGAATTTAGCATCGGGGAGAAGTTTAAGTCAAATGTGTTTTTAAGGTTCGATGGAATGTGTACACCTAAGTACTTAATTGAGGAGGAAGCCCAGGAGAAGGAATACTGTGTCCTCAATCGGGACACCACGTCTGCAGGTAGCGTGAGGTTTAGTGCTTCACTTTTGGCCATGTTCACCTTGTGGTTACTGAAGCGACCATAGGTGTCAAGAGTAGCCAAGATTGAGGGCAAGGAACTAAGAGGCTCTGTGACATACAGGAGGAGGTCATCAGCAAAGGCTGAGCACTTCACCTGTAGCCTACCACATTTAATTCCCCTGATAGCATTATTGGCTCGGATGTCCTGGAGCAACCGTTCCATTGCTAAAGTATATAAGAGGGGGGAGAGTGGGCAACCCTGCCTGGTACCATTGCGTATGGAGAGAGGGAGGGAGAGGGAGCCGTTGACCCGGATCTGAGCCTGGGGATCGTTGTATAACGCCAAAATCCTTGCAAGAGCGATCGGACCCAGTCCAATATTTGCCAGCGAACCAAACAGGAATGACCAGTCCACCCGGTCAAAGGCTTTCTCGGCATCTAGAGAGAGCAGCATGCAGGGGACCTTGGCCCGGTTCACCAGGTCAATCAAGGAGAAGGTCTTCAGGACATTGTCCCTTGCCTCCCTCGTAGGAACAAATCCCACCTGGTCAAGGTGTATGAGATCTGTTAACAGGGGGTTCAGGCGCATTGCAATCAGCTTTGCAAATATCTTGGCGTCAGTGTTGATAAGGGAGATTGGCCTATAGCTTTGACAAAGTTCCGGGTCTTTTCCCTCTTTTGGGATAACTGTTATGTGGGCTTTCAGGAATTCAGGATCATAAGTCATGTTACTGGAAACTGTGTTGAAGGAAGTCAGGAGTGGGGGAGAAATTTCCTCCTTTAAGACTTTGTAAAATTTAGCAGTGAAGCCATCAGGCCCTGGGCTTTTCCCTGCCTGTAGGGTTGCAATGGCTGACTGAAGTTCCTCCTGGGAGAATGGGGATTCCAAGGAATTTAACACGTCTGGTGAGAGAGAGGGGAGAGCAGTTTTTTCCAAGTATCGCTGCAGATCTGCATTCCAGTCCCCAGTGCTCGCACCAGAGGTCATTTTTGGTAATTGTTAAAGCTTGGAGTAATATTTATGAAAAACCTCTAGTATGTCCTCTGTCATATGTTTTAGGACACCACCTGAGGTTTTAATCTGGGGAACAAACAAGGATGCCCTCTTGTCCCGCAGGGCATGGGCGAGATATCTGCCAGGCTTGTTGCTCCACTCATAATACCCTGCTTCCCTGACCTGCCGATACCGCCTATGTTTCCTTTCCATTAGAGAAAGTACTTCATGCCACAGCCGGACCATCAGCCTAAAATCTACCTCAGAGCCAGTGGACTTATGTGAGAGTTCCGCTACATGTAGCTCTCTCAGTAAAGATTGAAGTTTAGCGGCAGCCTCTCGCTTTAGTCGAGCCCCATGCTTTATTAATATGCCTCTCAGGACACATTTCAGTGCCCCCCACTGCATCTGCGGTGTTGTATCGTCACCCTGGTGAATGGTACAAAAGTCCCTTGTAGCTGACTGGAGTTCCTGTAGGCACAGGGTATCTTGCAACAGAGATTCGTTTAATTTCCAGGCAAATGGGGGTCGCCTAAAGTGAGGAAGGTCCAAGTCGCAATGTACGGGGGCATGGTCAGAGTGGGTCATGACGCCTATCCTGGCGTCTACTGCATGCAAGAGGAGGGAATGTTGAAGAAATATAAAATCTATACAGCTATAGGATTGGTGCGGGTTGGAAAAGAAGGAATAGTCTCTTTCCGTAGGGTGCATGAGGCGCCACACGTCTGAGAGTTGCATATCATGCAGTAGGCGTCTAAGTTTGTCAATTGTTCGCATAGGGACTGACGATCTTCCCAGAGAGGTATCCAGGGAGGGCTGAAGAACTAAGTTGAAGTCTCCACATAAGACTATCTGTCCCTGGGCGAAGCACGTGAGATCATCAAGAGTCTTAGACAGGAAAGGGATCTGGTTCTGGTTTGGAGCATAAATGTTGGCCACTGTATACGTGTGGCTCTGGAGGCTACATTTTATAAAGACGGCCCTTCCCTCGCTATCCGCTCTGGATTCCAATACCGTAAGAGGCAGGGATTTATGTATCAAGATGGCTACTCCCTTTGTCTTATTCAGGGGGTTGCTGCTATGGTACCAGGTAGGGTAATATTTGTTTCTAAGAACCTGGGCATGTTCCTGTATCAGGTGGGTCTCCTGCAGGCAGACTATATGGGATTTGGCTTTATGGAGGTTATATAGGATCTGTGACCGTTTTTCGTGGATGTTGAATCCCTTAACGTTAAGTGATGTGATCTTAAGGTTATGCATTAAAACAGATAAAGTGCGACTCACCCCGATCTTCAGATTTCGGCGCGATCCGCGACACACATCCCGACACCGATCGGCTCATAGGAAAGGGAGGGGGAGGGAAACAAAACAGATAGGCAAAACACAGCCTAGGTAGCACAAATAAACAATGCAGACGAACCGCTGCAAGCAGCCAGGCAATAGTCATAGCCTGTGAATACATCCATGGGGGAAGGATGCATCCATTGCGGGAAAACAATGCAATCATAACCATCTATTTCTGCAGTAATGAACTTCTACCGGCAGGAAGGTAGATAAGGCAGAGACAATAACAGGCAGGATAGCGCATTATACTAGCACAAGACATCTGTGAGATATACAAAGCACTAATTCGCCTGTATCTGAGGAGAGAACTAGTAGTGATCTCGAAATGTTCAGCGTGGGGGGGCCCAAATGTTGATCAGAGCCCTCCAGTGCTCGGCGGCGGAGGTTTGGACGCTGGGATTTTGGAGAGGTGGTAGCTGGAAGTCGGCGGTCTGCTCGCTGCCTAAGGGGGGTAGTTGGTGTTGCAAGCGGGTCTACCGCTGATGACCAATCCGGGAGGTCGACCAGGGGTAGGCCAAGGTCGGAGGTGAAGGAGGGTAGGTCCGCGGGAGAACGCAGGGTCACCAGAGTATCCCCATGCTTAACTTGAAGGGCAAAGGGGAAACCCCAGCGATATTGAATCCTGCGTTCCTGGAGAAGCGCAAGGAGGGGTTTGAGCGCAGATCGCATACGTAGAGTCCTTCTAGAAAGGTCAGGATATAAGCCGATGTGAGTATTCTCGAACATAACAGCCTGCATAAGTCGCGCTTTACGGAGGATTTCCTCCTTGAGGGAGTAATGGTGGATGCGGCATATAACATCTCTTGCTCTAGTGGGGTCCAGGCTCTGTGGTCGCAAGGCTCTATGGGCCCGGTCAAATTCTATGAAAGTGTCTTCGGGCCTACCCAGAATGCGATTGAAAATTTTGGTCAGCGTGGTTATCAGCTCTCCCGTGCGGACTGACTCCGGGAGTCCCTTCACCCTGACATTGTTGCGCCTGTTACGGTTTTCTAGGTCGTCAAATAAGGTGACCAGCTGGTTATGGCGCTGTTCTTGGATAGCAAGTGAATTTTGAAGATCAGCAACAGCACGACTAGTAGTGTCCTGTGATTTCTCTAAGGTCTGGTACTTGTCCTGAAGGTCTGCTACTGCAGTCTGCACTGGTTGGAGATCCAGCTTCCACGCCTGTCGAAGTTCCTGGCCCAGTTGTCTAAGATCATCTTTAGATGGCAGGAGGGAGAGGAGAGCTCGGAGCTCCGGATGTGAGGCCAGTGTGGTTAGGGCATCGTCTGGCGGTGGCAAGGCCGAAGTCTGGGCAACCATTTTCTGCGCCAACATTCCTGATGCTTGCGTTTGTGCAGTATAGCACGGTGGAGAGGGGATGGTGCTATTTCCCCAGGTGGGGGTCCCAGGATGCGAGGTCCAGACGGCTTCCTGAGAAGGGATGTATTGGCCGTTCGCTGGATCAACGCTGGGTGTTGTCCCGGCCCCCTTATGAGAACTTTCCTGCTCCGCAGATCCCCCCAGTGCTGTATAGGGAGCGGGATGGCTAGGGCGACCCGAAGATTCAAGTAGGGCCGTATACCCTCCCGTTGTTTCGGTGGGTTCCCGCCGTGCGGAGCCCTCGGGGGCGATGGTCAGCCGTGGGTCCATGGCCGAGGGGGGGTGAGCTGAGCATGGTGTCGGGCGGGCGAGAGGCGACCCTGCTACCCCTCGCTGTGGAACTTGGGGGGCCCCAGAGTCACTCTGCCCATCTCCTCCATTCAGAGATGTGGATGGAGCTAGCTGCATAGCATCCAAGGGGGGACCCCTAGGGTCCTGAGCCCACTGCATTTCGCTCATATATGTGGGCGCCGGTGATGCAGATCCCTCGTCAAATTGGGGGCTCGGCGGGGAGCACTCTGCCGCCCAGTTAGTAGAGCAGTTAAGGCCGGTAGCCAGGCCAGTCCCGTCACCCCAAAGATTCATCCCTTCCCCCCTGCATACACTCCCGGGTGTCGGAGGTGCGCTCTGGGGGCGGTTAGGGGACATATCAGCCAGTTGTGGAGAATGTCCAGGGCTCCCCTGCAGACCCATCAGCGGCAGGCCCTCAGGTACCTTATGCGCCTGTAATGGCGGACGCTCCTTCACGTGCTCTCCCAAGATGGCGCCTGGCGCGAGTGATGCGGCGGCCGGCCTGCTGGCGTTGCGCTGTCGCTGCACAGGGCCCTCACACGTCCGGGTCTCAGTCGCCGGGGATAGGGATTGGCAGCGCGGGCCGTTGCGGCCTGTTGCCGGGGCTGCCGGGTCCATCTCAGCACCTGATGAGCGCCCCACGGGCGCAGGACACATCCTCCTGGATTCTCTGCTGGCACGGTCTGCGTGACCCTTCTCCCGAGCGGTGGCCTTGTTCCGTGCCGCAGATCGACCCGCAGGAGCCTGTCGGTCCCTCGCTCGTCCACCGCTGGTCCGAGTGTCCCTGCTGTTAGCTGCGCTCTTACGCTGGGCAGAGGTAAGGGGATATGGCGCCGGTGCGCGGGAAGGCCCGGGAGGATCCCCGGACTCGTCCATGCCCTGCAGCGGCATAAAGAAGTTTGAGATCGGGATATCTCCTGGCACAGAGGTTCCAGGCACCAGGGTTGCCTTTTTCTGCCGCTTTTGGCTCATATTAAGATCGTTCACTTAGTTGTTTTTGTATTCCTGCCAGGAGCTCAGAAAATCTGCGTCCTGCTGCTTCACATGGCAAGCCACGCCCCCCAGATTTTAAATTTTTATCCATTATTCACTGGAACATGGTAGATGTGACCAGGGAAATGCAACTCAATATTGATTCCCCTAATTCTGCAATTTTCATTACGATTTTCTTTAGATGCCATTAAAGGTTTGCGGACTCCCTAAGGTGCTAAAACTTAATAAACACTACTAAAAGACCCCATATTGTAAACTACTCCCCTTAAGGGAGTGGTGAGTATATCTACCCCACAGGTCTTTCACAAATCTTTTTAGCATTAGACTGTGAAAATGAAAAATTTAGTTTTTTCCAACAATCTGCAATTTTAGCTGAAAATGTTTCATGTTTACAAAGAATCCTAGAAATAAAAACAACCCCACCTTTGTTCCGTGCTTTCTTCCAAGCTAGGTCCGTCCCTAGATGTGGGTGGAAACTGCTGATTGGGCACATAGTAGGGCATACAAGAGAGGGAGCATTATTTGGCTTTTGGAAGGCAGATTTTGGTAGGTGCATGTTGCATTTACAAACCCCCAAAGAACCAAAACAGGTGAAACCCTCCAGAAGTATCCCCATCTTGGATTTAAACACCCCTCATGGACATCATCTAAGGGTGTATTGTGCACTTTGGGCAAACAGGTGTTCCATGTTTTTTTTTAGCACTGAGCCATGAAAATGGGGAGGGGGGGAGAACGCAGTTCCGCCATTGTTTTTTGGGCTTTATATTTACAGCGTTAAATGATATACATTTTATTATTTTTTTATGTTTTATTACTTTTACACAATAGAAATGCATTTGTAAAAAATTGCGTTTTTATGTCGTCATAGTCTGATAGCCATAAATTTTTTTATTTTTCTATATACTGATCTGATTAAGGGCTTGTTTTTGGTGGGATGAGTTGACATTTTTAATGCTGGATCTCAGTAGTTACGGATGCTGCTGAATCTTAACAGACCCAGATCAGCTCTGCATTAAGTACAGGCAGTTGTTTCCTGCTATATTTTCCATGTAACTGGGGCAAATATACCTGCCCCAGTTACAGGGGAAATCAGGAAAAAAAAATGGTGAAGAAGTGATGTAAAAATGTCCCCCAGCGATCTTTTTCTGACCTTATGGGGAGAAACAATATGTAAAGTAATAATAAAAACACACACAAAATAAAATATTATTAAAAACCGATTAGTCCAAACTGCAACTTTAAGCCCCGCAACAACAACTCCAAAACTTTATATCACCTATGTACAAATGTATTTGACGATAAAATGACACAATTACAAAATTTATTGTAGCACCACCTCCGCTGTTTAAAAATTAATTAGAAAATTTAAAAAACAGACTTTCATTTTTTTTGCTATTTCCCTCCTATCATAAAAAAATCTAATGTAAAATTTACATAAAAATAACTGAAAAAAGGGAAAATAAATTAGTGGGATAATTGAGCGTGAAACAGCGTTATGGCGTTCAAACCTGCATGTACTAAGAAAAATAAAAATATGCCTGCTCTGGAAATAGGAAATGGTCCTTTTTATGTGCTTGTTTCCCTTAAAAGTCCATGTTCACTCTCATAATCATTTCTTTAATTGCTCCAACATGACTAAAATGAAAAAAAAGCACCAACAAACATTCTTCAAATTCGTGATTCAGACTGCTCTGTTAAGTACAGGGCCGACTGCGCTATTTTCCTCTTTCCTGAACAGGCATATTTTCCTTTTTCTTAGTACATGCAGATTTAGTACATGCTTTTTTGCGATCTTATTATTCTACTAATTTTTTGCCCTTTTTTTCTGTGATATGTTAGGCTTTATTTTTATGTAAATTTTACAAATTTATTAAGGCAATTTATTAAGGCAGTTATCAGATATCTTCATGATAATATCATTTGCGGTAGAAAGACCAGCAAATAATGTCTTTCTTAGAGCTAATGCACATGACTGTATTAGGACTACATTTCATACAGAGAAGTAATAGGGATTCCATAGAGGTCCATTAGGACTCTGCTTTATGGCTTTTATGGCTCTGATATCATACAGAGGTACTGTATATTGAGGATTTCTGATGGTCTTAAAGAGAACTTATTACCTTCTAGCAAACCTTATGAAGAAACAGGAGACTAAAATATATTACCTTTCTCTAATGATTATAATTAGGAAAATGAAAGCAATTCCATTATTATTCAGTATTAAAACTGCTGATGTCAGGCTCCTCACAGACAGCAGTGATGAATCACTCTACACTATCAACACCTATCAGTGTTCTGCATGTAAACACAAGGGAGGTCTGTGCTGCTATCTTACCTTATGCACATGTCATTATTATATTGTCCTATTATTATTAGCAGGTTTGTAAATTGTTTTTGGTAAATTTATGAGAAAATAGGTCATTCATTTCTCCCATTATACTGTATGTACTAGTCTCTTAAAACTTTGAAGTAGGTCATATGATTTACTCACCCTGAATCCTCAACAGATCTGAGCACACAGCTACATTACCAATTAGATACTAAATAGAATCAGCACCTCCCCCCCCACATACCTCTCAGAGAAGAAGAAATTTCCCTAGATTTTTACCTTTCTGCTAAATGAAAATAAAACTTTTTTGCTGTAAGACTGAGGGAAATCATATGATTTGCTAATGACATGTATTTTGGAAAAGTCTTATTTTTTCAGCTACTGTCACTTTTTGTGTATTTCTTAGAACCAATAGGTGCTCTTTAAAGGGAATCTGTCACATAGCTTATGCTGCCCTCACTAAGCTGGTGACAGATTTATTAAGGCAATTTGCACTAAAAATAATGCCTTACATGCTTTACACCACATTTATAATGGCCCAGATGTATGAAAGTTGCTGCACTAGTTCTCTGGTGTAGGTTTTGACAGAAATAATATCATGCACCATGTAACACATATTTATAAAAGATTTGCCGACACTTTTGGCTGCGCCGCTCAACACATTGATATATCTCACATGAGTAAAAGTGTCACAGTTAATGTGTTTTCAGCCATGCCCTTTAAGAGTGGTGTCGCTAAGCCTTAGGGTATGTTCACACGGCGTGTTGGGTTCTTGTGAACATACGTTTTTGGATACGTGTTCGAACCTGTCTGTCAGACCCTAAACGGACCCAAACACGTGTCTAAGAATGTGCAATGTGACTTACATTGCTTCTACTTTGAAACACCCATTGGTGTTCACATGAAGATCCGTCTTTCGGATCCGTTCCAAGAATTGACATGTCAAGAATTGCAGCCAAAACGAATCGAAAAACACGCACCTGCGTGTTGGATCCGTTTAGGATCCGATCGCCAATGCGTTTTTGGATGCGATTTTCGGATCCAACACGGATCCAAAAACGCTGTGTGAATGGCCCCTAAAGGCCACATGTATGAAAACTGTCTGGGTGCCCCAGTTCTCATATAGTTCTCTGAAAAAATGAAATGGGAGCTGTAAGGGGTGGTCTGAGACTTTTGTTAGAATGATGCAAACCTAAATTTTTATTGTGTATAGATTACCAAGATAATTAGTGATATTTTGTTTTTGATGTGAATCTGTTCCAGGTCACATTTTGAGACTTGTAAGTATTATTAAGCAATGAAGAATATAGAGTAGATAGATTTCAATACAAAATCTGTAGTAAATCCACACATTCTGCGTTATATTATGATTTCTTTTCAATTGGTTTTTACATTATATTGCTTTTAATAACATTTCTATAGTCCCCATAGGAACCAGCAGCTCTAAAGCCAGCTCCACCATTCCTCCTGGTCCACCAGTGTATGTGGATTTAGCATACATCCCTAATCATTGCAATGGCAAAAATACTGACCTGGAGTTCTTTAAGAGAGTTCGGGCTGCGTATTATGTTGTCAGTGGAAATGACGCAGCCAATGGGGAACCTAGCCGAGCTGTACTGGATGCACTTTTGGAAGGAAAGTCCCAGTGGGGAGAAAACCTGCAAGTAAGTTTTATGCTTAATACCTTGTCTTTGAAAATCCTTAAAGGGGTTTTGCCACGATCTCATTTCATACCTCCTGTATCCAGCTCTTCAGCTCTGTGTGCTCAGAAGGGGGTGTGTGTGATTTGTTTGAATTGCATATCATGTGGCCCTGCAGGATGACATCACCAGGCCTTTCCTCTCTCTAGTCAAAGAAAGGTCTATTTATGTGTAGAACTGTAAGTAACTACATTGTAGCTCAGAGGTAAAACTTTTGCCTCCAGACACAAGGTTCAAATCCCTGCAGGAACCAAACCTGCGGATTTTATGTCTCTTTATCAATGCACATACCTCATGGAGGTTTCTTTTTTTTTATTTATTTGCATTGTTTGACTAATTACTAAGGAGTACAGAGGACGGGTGTAGAGTGACAGCATCTGGGGTTTGAACACTCAGTAGCTGCCTGAGAGGAAAGGTGATGTCTGAGCATGTGCGACCAGGACTGAGAATCCCTCAGCCCTGGTCGTATCCCCTGGAGACGAGCTTTAAACAATGGATCACTAAAGGAGCAGCTAAGACAAAAACGGTGCAGAATTTTTAATAATGATGAATGGTGAAAATGTTTATTATTTAATTTACAAACTTCCCACGTCAATTTTACTTTGTGGCAAAACCCATTTAAAGGGCGTTCAAATAAATAACATATATCTCCTGTTCACAGAGTGGGAGATAAATGTATGATTGCTGGGGGTCCCACGACAGATCATTGTCAGGTTTTCTGAATACCTTGCTTCTTCTCATTGTATAAGCTCAGTTAGGAGGTTGTTGAATGAGATGGAGTCTGACTCTGGATTCTACTGCTGCATTTTAAGGGGGCTTTCACATGGTGCGGTTTTGTGGCATTTTTGGTGCGGTTTTGGTTCGTCTTTTCACTTGTAGCACTGCATAGCAGTTAAACTGAATTTATTATCAGCAAGCTTCTTTCAGTTATCTTAACTGTTTTAAAAAAGTGTTACAAGTGAGCAGTCAGTTACTTTTTTAAGAATCCACAAGGTTGCTGGCACACTGTGCTTTTTTTGTGTGCGTTTTTTGGCACATTTTTCGGGTGCATTTTTTTTGCAGAAAGGCAAAGCAATTAATACTGTACATTTCTGCACAAAAATGCATAAAAAAAAGCAGCTGTGTGTAAAAGCACCCTAAGACTTCAAACAAAATAATTGATAACTCACTTGTAACACTTTTCTAAACAATTAAGATAACTGAAAGAAGCTTGGTGGTAATAAAGACTGTTTAATTCCTGTGCAGGACTGCAAGTGAAAAAACATACCAAAAATGCCACAAAACCGCACCATGTAAAAGCACCCTAAGGGAGCTTTCACATGGTGTGGTTTTAATGCATTTCTCGCTTGCAGTTCCGTACAATTAAACTGCCATTATTACCAGCATTCTTATTTTAGCTATCTTAATTCTTTGGAAAACGTTTTACAAGTGAGTAATCAATTGTTGTGTATATCCCCTTAACGCATCTTGATGTTCCTGTACATCAGGGTGCAGTGCCTGTTAATGCAAAATGATGCACAGGAATGTCATGGCGATTGTGCTGGCACAGGAGCTGTGCCCGCATGTTTGCTGTGGGAGCCCGGCGGTGATTGACTGCCGGGCTCCTACAGTTGCCGTCGGAAGTAGAGATAACTCCATCTCCCGGTGGTTTTACCCCTTAGCTGCCATGATCTATAGCAATCATGGCAGCTAAGGAGTATGACAAAAGGAGGGAGCTCTGGTGGTTGTTTTAGCAACCGAGAGTCAGACAATGACCTCCAGGTTGTCTATGATGTTGTCCTGTCATGGTCTACCCGGGGGCAGAGTCTGACAGGATGACTGACAGTTAGTATAATACACTGCAGCATAGACATGCTTCAGTGTAAAATACCTGTGTTACACCAGCAATCTAATTATCGCTGAGTATAGTCCCATAGTGAGGCAAGTTAAAAAAATAAATATATAAAAAGTAAAAGTGTAAAAAAAATACAGTAAAACACGCACATGCAATAAATGCACATATTTGATATCAACGCATGCGTAATGACCTAACCTATAAAACTGTCATGTTATATTACTCGTACAGTGAACAACATAAAAAAATTAAATAAAAAAAACAATGACAGGATCGCAATTTTTATTCCTCCTGCTGCATATAAAATGGAATAAAGAGAGATCAAAAAGTCATATAAATGCTGAAGTGGTACCAATGAAAACGCCAGTTCATCCCGCAAATAAAAGACCTTACCCAACTCTGTACATGGAAAAATTAAAAAGTTACGGCTATCAGAAGTGAACGATGTATAAACGTTGTTTTACACAATAATTTTTTTTTAAACTGCTACAACATAAAAAAACTATATAAATTGAATATCGCCACAATTGTATCTTCCAGCAGAGTAAAACTAATATGTCACGTGCACTGCAAAGTGAGCACTGTAAAACATAAAAATAAAAACAATAACAGGATTGCCATATTTTCTTCATCTTGCCTCCCAAAAATGGATTCAAAGGCGAAGAAAAGTCATATGTGTCCCAAAAATGATACCAATAAAAACATCAACTCAAACCGGAAAAAACAAGCCCGTGCACAGCTCTGTACACAGAAAATTAAAAAGTTATGGCTCTCAGACTATGGCGATACAAAAACATGTTTTCTTTTCTAAATAAAAGTGTTTGTGTAAAAGCAGTAAAATATAAAAAATATACAAATTGGGTACAAATCTTATCCACCTGCTGAATAAAGTGGACAAGTTATTTATACCACAGGGTGACCACTGTAAAAAAATAAAAATGCTACCAAGATTCCTGTATTTTGTTCAGTCTTCCTCCCAAAAACCATGATAAAAAGCGATTAAAGAATCATATGAACCCCAGAATGGTACCAATAAAAATGCCAACTTATTCCGCAAAAAACAAACCCTTAACCAGTGCCGTATACAGAAAAATAAAAAAGTTATGAGTATGAGACTATGACGGCATAAAAATGCAATTTTTACAAACCCATTTCTAGTGTGTAAAAGAAGCAAAACATAAAAAACTATATAAAATTTATACCATTGTAACTGTACCGACACTTTAGAAGTCACGTAATTTATAAATACGAGAACACCTGTATGTAATTTATCCTCAGTATAACTACAACTGTTTTGTGAATGCCCCAGAGGTTTGTTAAATAACATTACTGAACAAACACAAAGTTGTGGCAAAGTGTATTGCCGTACAAAAAAAAAGTCATTGCCGTCCACTTACACTGACAGCCCAAACAAGAAAAACACTAATCAAAGAAACAGCCAAGAGGCCCAGGATCACTCTGAAGGAGCTGCAGAGATCCACAGCTCAGGTGGTAGAATCTTTCCACCTGACAACTGTATTGTGTATTCCACAAAGTTGGCCTTTATGGAAGAGTGGCAAGAAAAAAGCCATTTTTGAAATCAAGCCATAAGAAGTCCAGTTTGCAAAAAGCATTGTAAGCAAGCATATTGAAGAAGGTGAAATAAGACCAAAATTGAACTTTTTGGCCTCAGTGCTAAACGCTATGTGTGAAGGAAAGTCAACACTGCACATCAACCTGAACACACCATCCACACCGTGAAGCATGGTGGTGGCAGCATCTTGGTGGGGGAAGGCTTTATTTCAGCAGCAACTGGGAAGCTGCTTAGAGTTGATGGTAAGATGGATGGACCTAAACACAGAGCAATCCTGGAGGAAAAACCTGTTAGATGCTGCAAAAGATTTGAGACTGGGGTGTAGGTTCACCTTCCAGCAGGACAATGACCCTATATGTACAGTCAAAGCTACAATGGAATGGTTTAAATCAAAGCATGTTCATGTAGTAACCCCTTAAGGACCCGGGGTTTTTTTTGGGTGACACGTTTGTTTTTCCCTCCTCACCTTCCCAGAGCCATAACTTTTTTATTTTTCCACCTACATAGACACATGAGGGCTTTTATTTTGCAGGCCAAGACGTACTTTCTAATGGTGTTATTCACTATACTATAAAATATACTGGGAAACTGCAAAAAAAATTCCAAGTGGGACAAATTGTGAAAAAAATGTATTTTCGCCATGTTTGCGGGGGTTTTGCTTTTACGGCGTTCAATCTTCGGTAAATATAAGGTGTTATCTGTATACTACAGGTTGTTACGCATCCGGCAATACCAAACATGTAGGGTTTCCGTTATGTTTTGGTACCGTAAAAAAATTCCAAACATTTTCTATTTTTGAAATTTGCACCACGGCGCTATTTTGTGCAACCAATAACTTTGTACTAACACCTACGGATGTAAGAGAGGGTGCATTTTTTGCGGGCTGAAGTGTACTTTTTATCACTAGCAGTTTGAAATGCATGCGACTTTTTTGATCACTTTTATTCCATTTTTTGAGTGACGTAAAATGACCAAAAAACGCAATTTTGGCGTTTGGAATTTTATAGATCGGACTTTTTCGGATGCGGCGATACCAAATATGTGTAACTTTTTTATTATTTTAATGATTTTATTTGTAAAATGGGGAAAGGGGGGTGATTTGAACTTTTAATACTTTTTTTTTTTTGTACTTTAAAACTTTATATATATTTTTTTACTGTAACATTTAGTCCCCTATGGTACTTGACCACTAGGGGGAGCGATTGTTAATACACGCTAATGCATTGCATAGGCAATGCATTAGGGTGTACAAAGATGGCGGTTTCCCCACTTCCTGTCTGCGGACGGAAGTGGGACAAACCGGTCAGTGTAAGTGACGGGAGCCTTCACAAGGCTCCCCACCACCATGCCCAGTCGTCGGATCGGCGCAGCTGGTGCCGATGACCGTAACGATCGGTGCGCAGAACCGATCGGCGTTCATTTAGACGCCGCGCCCATCTTTGCCGCGGTGTCTGATGGGTTAAACAGCGCCAGCGGGCGGAGCCACCCGCCGGCGCTGTTACTGCCGGGTGTTAGCGGCGATTAGCCGCTAACACCCAGCGGCTGTGCGGGGGGGGTCGCGGAGCGATCCCCCTGCAAAGCCCCTTAGCGGCCCTGGGACGTACTCATACGCCCAGGGTCGTTAAGGGGTTAAAATGGCCCCATAAAAGTCTAGACCTAAATCCTATTGGGAATCTGTGGAAGAACTTGAAAATTGCTGTTCGCAAATGTTCTCCAAGCAATCTGACTGAGCTGGAGCTATTTTGCAAAGAATAATGGGCAAAAATTCCAGCCTCTAGATGTGCAAAACTGTTAGAGACCTCCCCCAACAGACCTACAGCTGTGATTGCAGCTAAAGCTGGTCCTAAAAAGTATTGTTACTGGTGGCTGAATACATATGTATGCCACACTTTTCAGTTTTTTAATTTGCAAAAATTAGGAAAAGCGCCACATCTTTTTCTTTACACTTCACAAATACTTGCTACTTTGTGTTTCTTTATCACAAAAAATATCAATAAAATACATTTAAGATTGTGGCTGTAACATTTAAAAATGAGGTTCAAGGGATATGAATACTTTTTCAATCTACTGTATCCAAATGTCTGTAATGGAAAAGTGACACAGTTGTAAATCTTATTTCAGCACCACTTTTGCTGTTAAAAAATAGATAAAAACAAGAAAAACAAACTTTATGGGTGACATATATGAACGGGGTTCTACCCATTGTTCTGAAAAAAATAAGGGTAGGTTCACACGGAGTGTTGGATCCATTTTTGGATCCGAAAGACACATTCAAAAGCAGTGTAAATCCCACTGCACATTGTTAGATGCGTGTTTGGGTCCATTTAGGGCCTGAAACACGGATTCAAACACGCATCTAAAAACGTATCCCAACACGGAGTCAATATGCCGTGTGAAAGTACCCTAAGGGTATGTTCACATGATGTACTGCGGCACGTACTGTACGCGCTGCAGGACATCGGGTCTTCGGGAGCTCACGCTAATACACGCGTTCTCCCACGGCGCGGTGGGGGGAGCGGCATCCCGCCGGCCCCATTGACATTCATTACTTGCAGCGCGTATTCGCCGCAAGTAATTGACATGTCAATTATCGTATTGTACGAGCGGGAGAGGAGGCGCAATCCATAGTTCTCATAGAGAACTATGGATTACCGTAATTTTGTCGCGGATCTCGCCCGTATTAGAGCGCAAATACGCGGCAAAATGTGTGCCGAAATTACACCGTGTGAACATACCCTAAGGGCCTTGAATTGAACTACCACCTCAGAATTCCGTAATACACTGCACTAATTAGAAATGGGCTTCATAAAATAGATAATTTACTTGTACAGATCATAAGTTAAAGCAAGGGCTAATAACTTGTGCTGTAGCAAAGTTTCAAACTCATTTGTCAAGTGAAAAAACTGGCTGGTGGTCATTCTGTTAAATACATTCAAATAAGTTAATGGAAAAGAGAACTCTTTTGGATGTAGTGTTCCTCAAGTCACATCTGACTCACTGAGCCTTGCAATCTGACTGGGAGCAAAAGTCATACCAAATATTCATCTGCAGACAGCTCTTTTAGAATGTGTGCCCCTTATCAGTGCAGAGTAGAATACTGGTTGACTAGTTAAAGTCACTGGTTGGCTAGGAGAGGCTTTAGACGTACCTCTCCCTAATAAGGAACGTTACCCCTTTTTGTGTTAAAGGGGTTGTCTCACTACCTTGATTCTTCTCACTCCAGTTCTGTTTTCTTGGTTTCATTTTGAATTCAGGGGCGTGTTTACTGGCTTCTACCAGGCTGCAGTAGAAGCCAGGTCTGTAGCTATAGAAACCAGTGCTGGCAGCCTATCATGAGAGATTAAACAGGTCTGTAGCTATAGCGACCTCAGGAGCTGATGCTGCCCATACAAGAGGGGAAATCTCAGAATAGGTAGGACACTGTTAATGGACATATATTTGAAAAGTGACTTGTTTTTGCAAGATCTTTAATATATAGAGCAATCTTTGTAGTGAGACAACCCCTTTAAATACATGTGAGTGACTGCATAGAAAGTCAAGAGCAATTTATAACCAATGTAATAACTATAGTTTAGGGAAATACTAACTTTTAATTTAGTTGGTCAGTTTTTTACATTTATTTTAAAGTACTAAGGGCCTTACGTATGAAAACGGTCTCGCAGTAAGACTGTCTTTGTTGCCCACATCAACCAATCAGAACTCCCCTTTCATTTCATATAATGCTCTGATTGGTTGCTCTAGGCAACAAAGACAGTCTTACTCCTTGACAGTTTTCATACATTAGGCCATAAGAATCTATGCTATTATTATCTGTCAGGAAAAGTGGCCAGGACAGAATTGCCTCAAATGCAACTCATTTATGAACGTTTTCTGTCACTTCTCTAATTAGTGGCTTAAAGTTTAATTACTCACAGCACTCATCGTAGCGTTCAGTAATTTATTTGCATAGAAAGCAAGATAAAAGCCAAGAGGATTAGTAGTCTCAGCTGACTGACTGTTTTATATTGTCTGCGCTTTGTCAAGGACAAGCATCTGCAATAATGTTCTCCCCATGTTAGCATTATTTCCTATGAGTTCTGTTTTCTCCCACACTCCAAAAAAGCTCTAGTCTATGTATCTAAGGTAGAAAAAATATTGTGGCCTTTTTGAGCACATATACTAATGTTAGTGATGACAATCTCTGTACAAAGCTACAGAATATAAAGCACTATATAAGCAAAAGTAAATAAATAAAGGCTCAGGCTTGATCATAGGTAAAACCACAGTTTTAGTATTGTTTTAAAACATACCTGCAGACCCTCTCATTTTTTCTTGGTGAATCCTGGAAACCAATACACAAGGAGACTGAGCTTTTGAAAACCACACACCAAATTGAGCATTTTCGGATGTATCTGATGTATTCCTGGGCAGTTCAAGGCATTCGGGGCTAACTTTCCTGAAATCTAAAAATTAAAGGTTACCTAATATGTTTTACAGCCAAGACAAAGGATCATCCGACCGGTATTTGCAGTGGTGCACACGGCCGCAGGGGGACGGCTTTTCTTCGCTGTTTGCGGAGAAAAGCCCTCCCCCTTCAAATTGACATGTTCATATTCCGCCCGAAAACCATTCAATCTTTTTTGGACCGCTGGTGGTCTTAAAAAACTAAAACCGTCTGTAAAACGGGCTGAAAAACCAGTCATGGGGACACACCCTTACTAATATCTAGCCAGAGCTCAAGCAGATAGAAGGGGGAGCTGCATATATATGCGGGTAAGGAAAGTCATTTAATTACTCCTCTGCGGCTAACTAGGTTGTTTGCTGACAAAACGATTCATCCTATTAATCCGTTCGTGGTTTTACAAAATAAAACATTCTTCCCTTACACAATGTCATGTTGTTAAAAAAAAAAAAAAAAAATATATAATTATATATATATATATATATATATATATATATATATATATGCTCAAAAAATAAAGAGGAATACTTAAACAACACCATGTAACTCCAATTCAATCACACTCCTGTGAAATCAGTTTGTCCACTTATGAATCAACACTGATTGTGAATCAATTTCTCCTGCTGTTGTACAAGTGGAACAGACAGCAGGTAGAAATGATAAGCAAGTAGCAAGACAACCCCTATAAAGAAGTGGTTCTGCAGGTGGTTACCGCAGACCATTTCTTTGTTCTCATACAGTTTGGCTGTTGTTTTGGTCACTTTTGCAGTCCAACACCATGCAGGGTGATTGCCATTTTCCAGAAAACACCAAGATTGGCATATTCGACATTAGCGCCCTGTGCTCTTGACGAATGAAAGCAGGTTTACACTAAGCACATGTGACAGCGTCTGGAGACGGCGTGGAGAACGTTCTGCTGCCTACATCCTCCAGCATGACTGGTTTGGCAGTGGGTCAGTAATGGTGTGGAGAGGCATTTCTTTGGATGGCCGCACAGCCCTCAATGTGCTAGTCAGAGGTACCCTGACTGCCATTAGGTACCGGGATGAGATCTATATGCAGGTGCAGTGGGCCCTGGGGTCCTTCTGAAGTATGACAATGCTAGGCATTATGTGGCTAAAGTGTGTCAGCAGTGATGAAGGCATTGATGCTATGGACTGGCCTGCCCGTTCCCCAGACCTGAATCCAATCGAGCACAGCTGGGACATCATGTCTTGTTCCATCCACCAACTAAGGAGTCTTCCATTCATCCACCACTAAGGAGTTGGGTGGTGCTTTAATTCATGTCTAGGAGGAGATCCCCAAGGCGAACATCTGCCACCTTAGCAGGAGCATGCCCAGGCATTGTAGGGAGGTCATACATGCACGTGGAGGCCACATACACTACTGAGCCTAATTTGCTTGGCTTGAGGCATTTCCACTGGATTTGGGTAAGGCTGAAATATGATTTTCCACTTTGATTCCAAATCCAGATCTCCATGGGATATTAAAAATTAATTTTCATTTTATAATTTGTATGTTTTCTTGTTCTCAACACATCCCACTATGAAATGAATAAAGAATATGTGTGTTTCAATATATATATATATATATATATATACACACACGCTGACATACATATACACACACACATACAGTGGGTACAATAAATGTTGGGCACGTCACCATTTTTTGCGTAAATATATTTCTAAAGCTGCTATTGACATAAAATTCTCATCAGATGTTGGTAACAACTCATCCAACCTACAAAGGCAAAGTAATCAGACCATAGATGACACGGAAAAAGTACTGAACACGCTTACTGAAATTTATTTAATACCACACAAGCTTTTGTTGGTGATGATGGCTTCAAGACACCTCCTGCATGGAGAAAGTAGTCGCATGCATTGCTCAGGTGGGATTCTGGCCCATTCTTCCACCCAAACACCCTTCAAATCCTGAAGGTTCTGTTAGTTCCTTCTATGAACTCTAACATTTAGTTTCTTCCACATATTTTCTATTGGATTCTGCTTACGGGACATTCTTTCTGTGAAACCAATTGAGAGTTTCCTTGGCCGTGTGTTTAGGATCATTGTCTTGCTGAAACGTCCACCCTTGTTTCATCTTCATCATCCTGGTAAATGGCAGCAGATTTTTATCAAGAATGTCTTGCATTTGTCCATTCAGAAATTTGCCAGTGCCGTATGCTGAAAAATAGCCCCACAACATGATATTTCCACCTCCAATCCTTACTGTTGGTATGATCTTTTTGGGGTGATATGCAGTGTCTTTTGGCCTCTAAATATGGTCTGCTTTATGGCATCCAAAGAGTTCAAATTTGGTCTCATCTGACCAGACTATATTCTCTCAGTATTTCACATTCTTGTCTAAATGTTGTTGAGCAAACTTTGAATGCGCTTGAACGTGTGTTTTGTTCAGCAATAGAGTCCTGCATGTTGAGCATGCATACAGGCCATGGAAGTTGAGTGCATTGCTTATTGTTTTTTTAGTTTTTTTTGTTGTTGCTTTCTTAGTATATAGTTAATAGTTTTGTATTTCTTTCTCCAGGTGACACTGATTCCAACACATGACACAGAGGTGACACGTGAATGGTACCAACAGACCCACGAGAAACAGCAAGAACTTAATATAATGGTGTTAGCTAGCAGCAGTACTGTAGTGATGCAAGATGAATCTTTTCCAGCATGCAAAATTGAGTTTTGAACATCATGGCAGTCACCAACATGTCCATGCGTACTTTGTGCTTCGGTATGTGTCCAGTCACAGCCCAGTTCTCTTCTAAATCTGGTCTGTACCTGTAATATTAGCTTTATAGCCAGCTTTATACTGGATGGTTGTTTGGGAAGATCAATTAAGCAAGACGTTTTCAGTGTTGAATGCTTACATTACTCACACAATACATGAAACTTTTTGAGTTTATTTTGGGAAACTTAATGAAAACACTTTTACAATGAAAGATGGATTGATCTGCATTATACAACCCAGGGCAATAATCATGCAATCATTATACTTGCATACTTGGATGTTCACACAGCTTAGTTACTTCATAGCACCTGCAGAACTCACAAATATGACACAACACAATGTTTATTTAATAGCTGAACATTTGGGCTTTGTGAAACATACCTTGAACAAATTTAAGAATTTTAATAAATGGCAGATATTTAGCAGAAAAAATTATGGATTTATTGAATGTTGAGGAAAAAAATTATATCATTATGGAGAAAAGAATCCCAATTAGTACTTGGTTGCTCCTCGTCAGAATTTAGGAAAGCCTGAATTCTTTGAGGCATAAATTTCAACTATGGTAAACAACATTCAGTATCAAGTTTGTTCCAACTTGCTCAAACAGTAGTTGACAGATAGCTTTGCAGGATGGATTGTTGTCCTGAACCATTTTTTTATTTCCACAATTTTCTACAGTTTTGTCTCAAACTTTGACAAATTTTTAATTTTTTTGATGTGTGCTGTTTCTACAGTATCTTTAAGGCACATTGCTCTGAGTTTTCTATCCTGATGCATTGATATCTTCCTTGATCTACCCATATGCTTATTTTATTACCTTCCCATTTTGTTTATACTTGCACCAGATTTCACATATAGCTGACTTGGAACAACCAACCTCTTTTTCCACACTCTGTGTCAGATTCCATCTTGAAAAAGTTTTATAATCCTCTCCATTGTTTTAGTTGACAGCTTTCTTGTTGGTCCGTGTATTCTTTTAATTAGTGTTGTCCAGTAGCTCTGTAGGATGTATAAGCACTTTCCCTTGAAATTAGGATATTTGTATTTTTATAATTGTGCCATCATTTATTTTAGAAGTGCAATATAGGATAATTTCAAAATAATGTCTTCTACTGGATCTGAAAAAATGTACACTATTAATTAAAATACTTCATTTTCATTAGTTTGAGGTATGTTATTGAAAGCCAGAATATTTAGTTAATAAACATTGTTTTAGATATGTTATATCTGTGGTTTGTATATTTTTAATGAAGAAAAAACCCTAAGTGAACATCCTCTACATGTGGTGATTCCATAATTTTTGCCAGAGGTTCTACCTTTTTATGTTTCTATACAAAGGGTACTGTTAGCACCACAATAAGAATGTGCACAGAATGGATTGTTGTAGGCATAAGAATGTTCAAGAGGACTGGGTTAGGGCTAGATATTTACCAGCAGTAAGACACCCCCTTGGATTTATCAGTAGATAATGTGTTTTAGGGTATATAAGACTAGACCACCATGCAGTTTGTTGGTGCTGTAAATAGGTAGCTTCTATATTTTACACGAATCTGCAAACTGAAAATTGCACTTGTAGATCACAAAACAGTGAAAAGGTCTGAAAGTAGATTACAAGCAAATTATTAGCATATGTAAAATAGGAACAAAACACATTTCATGTTCTGCAACAAACCAAAGTATTTAAGGCAACAAGAAATGAACGTTGGTATCTGCACAGGCGGTACCATATATGTGGAGCTTTGATTTCGTTTTGGAATCACTATTGCAGGATCAAAGAATTGGATGTGTGAACTGTCCTGGCCTAAAAATGAGATTAGAAAAACATGGTCCCCTTCTTCCAGAAACCGCACCGCTGTTTCTCATAGTCTGTGTTTTATTTGGAGCCCCATTTACAATATTTGAATAGAGCTGATCTGTAATATCACACACAGGCCATGGACAGTAGTGGTGCTCTTTCTGGAAGACAGCCATGTATTTCAACCTCTTAAAACCCCTTTGTAACATAAGATGTGGCCAATGTTATCCTAATGGTAGATTTACACATATGGGACCATGTTTGCATTGTTTAAAATGTATCTAACCAATTTAACGCTATTATTGCTACAATTGTAGCATGTAAACAGAGATGACATTGAAGACTCCATTGTAAGGAATACCCAATTTTATTTTGCTATAATGGAAGTTATTTACTTATGTAAAATGTTCCAATTGTAGCAGCTTAGTGTGTAGATTAATATTAGGGATTTATCTGATTGGTGGCAATGGGTGCCTACATAAAATAATTCAATATAACCCAAGTTCCCTCTCATATAACACTGACTGCATCTATATACTCCCTTGTAACATTTCTGTGCCTGGTCCTGCACTAGTCGAGCAGTCAGAGCAGTGAAGCAGAGCCTCTGCAGAAGTGGGTAGTCGGATGGTTGGCATGAACATACATAGTAACATAGTCTTCTACTCTCTGCAAAACTTACACCAAAATGTTCCCAAACCAGATTTGATGTTGGTGTTTGAGAGATTGTAAAAATTGAAAACCAACATTTTTTCAACTCGTGTCAAATTGTGTATTATATTACACCGGATTGATGAATAATGTCCATTAATGCAGACCATTGTTGAAATGGAGAAGAGCAGTGGAACTGAAAATGGAAATAATTGGACTGAGATATCTCCCAGTATCAACAACAAATGTTATTTTTGCACAATTATTTAAGTCAGCTTCCAGAATGTAAAGGATCAAACTGTTTACCAGTAGCCTCGCTAGGTGGTTGCTTGCCAATTTAAACAAGCTAGCCTCGATCTTCTAACATAGAAGCCCCTCTTGTCCTTTCTCCTCATTATTGTATGTAGTTGAACATTCACCTTGTGCTGTTGCATGTTCTTTCATTGGCAGGTGGAACAAATTTCAGGCAGTGCCCGTGTGGCAGCCCAGTAATCGATCAATACAATTGCAGAAGAGCACCATTAATGTCAATGTATGTTGTTCCTGCTGATGTAAGCTGCATGGACTATAAAGTCCTAGAAACTCGATCAAATCTCTTAATTAGCCAACTGTGGAAGCTGCTACACAAACTCTCACAACACTTTTATTTGTCTTTTTGTTTACATTTTAGTTTTTGTTCGCTGCTGTAGGGAGCAATTTGCCTTACAAGAAAACACTTTCTGATTGCTGAACAAAACCATTACATATCAATGGTGAATTTTGCTGTCTAATTTATATATTTATTTTTTATTATCAAAGCTTAGCTATGTGTTATTAATTTATGGGTCTAACCGTACGCATTGTTTGTATTTTATTCTGTAGATATTTAGTTACATTTTAATGACGTAAATGTTAGTAATACTGTGTCATAGACTGATAGTAGCTCTTTACTGATAACAAACAGAGCTTCAAAGGGAAATGTTGTAGAAATAACATAGTCATTACATAGTTACTTTATGATGGAAGAAAAATTATGTAGGAATAGAAAGAAATAAATGGTTTATTCCAGATTTTGCACTAGTGTCCATAGTCAGATTAAAACCCTTGCAGTTTTGCACATATAAAATAGTGTCTTTTGATGAATACCCTGGAGTTTAAATGTATTAACTTCAAATTCATTGTAATAGCCAGGCCATCTTTAAGAAAAAGCAACATGTTATTTAATAGAGTAAAATATTGAATGCTCCAATATTCTTAAGAGCAAAGCAGAAAAGGGTCATTTTTAAAATCTAGTCCACTCCAAAAATTTAGTGGTGATGCCTATGGTAACCTATGTGATTGTTGTAATTTTATAAGTTAAATGGATTGTCTCATAAAGACAACACCTTTTTTAAATAGTAGCTTGCCTGGTCCAGCTCTAGCTGGACTAATGGTCCAGCTCCGGCTGTTATGCAAGAGAAACGTAGTAATATATGGCAGTCATTCAAATAAGTAGACAGGCATAGTCTGTCAGGGCAGCTCACTGGTTCAAAGAGGAATGTAACAAGTGGGCTCCCCCTATATGACTTCCATATGCTCTAAGGGGGTATGTGAGGGCATATAGATAGAGGTTGTCACCATGAGGCAAACCTTTAAAGTTTATACTTGAAGATAAGGCCTCTGATTAGCTTCTATAGACAGCACCACTCTTTCCTTCCAGAGGTAGTTTTTTTTATACCACAATCCATTGTGTCAGTTTCTTATAAATTAGGCTAATACACTTTTATGGCTAACAAATATTTGTGAAGTGCTAGCTGTTGAGTGACTGATTGTGGTGTAGTGATAGAAGTTGGTTATTATACTGGTCCCGTGCTTAAGATACACAGCACCATGGTGGTAATAGGAATGTTGTAAGATGGAATGGAAGGTAGTCATCAGCTGCCATTTATCTACAGTATGTAACAGGTAATCCTTCTATGTGTATTTAGACCCAAAATGTGTTTTCAGTCCCAAAGTAAAGTTGTCAGCAATGAGATGACTTAGTACAAACTTTGAATGTATGGAGGGTTTGTTTGCTACGCTGAAGAGCAGACTCTTTCTGGAATGTGTTAGTGCTTGACCAGTCATTTCTTTATAATCCTTCTTTCATTTGGCTCAGTCTTTTTCAGTGCTGTATCTGCACATTTTTGCTAGTGCTACATTTTGTTGTACAGGAATTGCATGCATTATTTATTTGGATGAAGCAGAATCATAAAGGATCCCCATGCCTGTTCTGTTCAACCTGTGCATATGTTCCATTTTTTATTGATGTGGATGTTTGACCTACAAGCCCCACCTACGTGCTGCAATGCGTGTGGCTCTAAGCCAACTACATAGGTGCCTGGAAGCTTAGCGCACTCATTTTATGATGACCCAAAAGGAACACGCTAGAGCACAGCCATTTCCTTCAATCAAATCCATCCGAGTGTCTAGGCAGAATAGAAATGCACTAAAATAAAACGAGATATGAATGTTAATATTACTCTACAACTTGAACTCTACCATAAAAATACTAAGAAAAGGATGTTCACTTAGAAACCTGCCTTGCACATGACAATACTGAATGGAAAATTGTACACACACAAAATGGTCTTTTTAAGAAGAATGTAACCACAAGTATCTTAAACCTTTTCATCCTTATTTGTATGCATTAAACAGTTGACTTTTTTGGTTTCCCTGTAAGAAGCTTTTCAACATAGTAAAATGACCACAGTTTACCAAATCTAGCTTCTCTTTGCTGCCTTTTGATGCATTTTGGTAGTTTTGTAGCATTAAAGCAGAAGGCCAAACCTAGGCCCTCCAGGTCTACACAAAAAGAAGACTACCAAGCCATCCAAGGATAAGTCAATGCTCAATGCCTCTGCTGTCCACTACACCAGAGACCATGATGGCTATCAGAGGGCAGAGCCTGTAACCTTGATGGGCTGTATTCACTAACATGTATCCCAATGAATACAGATTACCTGTAAATCCATTACTATCATTACAACATAATATATAGGTGATATATAAAATAGAAACACGTAAAATCAGCTGTTGCTTGTTTCTGCATGTGGACTACAGGGAGTTATACTCCTGTATGTAATAGATAAAACTAAAAATAACTATTTTACAACTATATAAAAAGTGAACATGTCTTAATTGTATTGAAAATTGCAACCTGTATTCCTGATAGCTTCTTTCTACGTTGGATGTTGTATAAATAAATCCCTGACTTTCATTCCCTTTTCCTTTATGTTCCGCAGCGTTACTTATAAACTTGTTTCCCAGAAAGGTTTGGTTTTGTTCATTAATTTCCCATGTCTGTGTGCAATATTCTGTCCTTCTGAACTTCTGTACATGGAAACGCCTGAAATTCTAACAATAAAATTACATGAATAGATCACATATGTGTTTACTTGTCTTCATTTTATATTTATTTTAACGTTTTCTTTCATGGTTGAATAATTGTGCAATCTGGTTTTCAAGTGGTCTGTGAATTAAACAACATGCTCACATACACCACTTGCTTCCCTTTCATACAAGGAAAGAAGTCTGTAAATTGCACCATTTGGAAATGCACTGCTCAAGGAAAGAGATGGGTTGTGGTGTAAACAGAATATGATTAAAAGGAAAGGGATTGCGGAAATATTGATATAGTGTGAATATGGCTATCTTATGAAAGAAAGAAAACACCATAGCTGTTACACTTATAGTGATATTATTGCTCTCATTGTCTTAGACAAAGAATTGGATGTGTACAATGTAAACCATCTTAACCTTGTTTCCCAGACAATAAAGCTGCATGAACCCATGACCCAGCCAGAATATGAGCCAAGACGGATATAAAGTACACAGTGATGTAACAAAGGCTGAGGACATGCTAGAGTGAAGATACAGTGGTGGCCAAAAGTACTGGCACCCCTGCAATTCTGACAGATAATACTCAGTTTCTTCCTGAAAATGATTGCAATCACAAATTCTTTGGTATTATTGTCTTCATTTAATTTGTCTTCAATGGAAAACCACAAAAAGAATTGACAAAAAGCCAAATTGGATATAATTCCACACCAAACATAAAAAAGGGGGTGGACAAAAGTATTGGCACTGTTTGTAAAATCATGTGATGCTTCTCTAATTTGTGTAATTAATAGCACCTGTAACTTACCTGTGGCACCTAACAGGTGTTGGCAATAACTAACTCTTACTTGCAGCCAGTTGACATGGATTAAAGTTGACTCAACCTCTGTCCTGTGTCCTTGTGTGGACCACATTGAGCATGGAGAAAAGAAAGAAGACCAAAGAACTGTCTGAGGACTTGAGAATCCAAATTGTGAGGAAGCATGAGCAATCTCAAGGCTACAAGTCCATCTCCAAAGACCTGAATGTTCCTGTGTCTACCGTGCGCAGTGTCATCAAGAAGTTTAAAGCCCATGGCACTGTGGCTAACCTCCCTAGATATGGACGGAAAAGAAAAATTGACGAGAGATTTCAACGCAAGATTGTGCATAAGGTGTATAAATAACCTAGACTAACATTCCAAACAAGTTTCAAGCTGCCCTGCAGTCCGAGGGTACAACAGTGTCAACCCCGTACTATCCGTCGGCGTGCTGAATGAAAAGGACTGTATGGTAGGATACCCAGGAAGACCCCACTTCTTACCCCGAGACATAAAAAAGCCAGACTGGAGTTTGCCAAAACTTACCTGAGAAAGCCTAAAACGTTTTTGAAGAATGTTCTCTGGTCAGATGAGGCAAAAGTAGAGCTTTTTGGGAAAAGGCATCAACCTAGAGTTTACAGGGAAAAAAAGAGGCATCCAAAGAAAAGAACATGGCGGAGGTTCCCTGATGTTTTGGGGTTGCTTTGCTGCCTCTGGCACTGGACTGCTTGACCGTGTGCATGGCATTATGAAGTCTGAAAACTACCAACAAATTTTGCAGCATAATGTAGGGCCCAGTGTGAGAAAGCTGGGTCTCCCTCAGAGGTCATGGGTCTTCCAGCAGGACAATGACCCAAAACACACTTCAAAAAGCACTAGAAAATGGTTTGAGAGAGAGCACTGGAGACTTTTAAAGTGGCCAGCAATGAGTCCAGACCTGAATCCCATATAACACCTGTGGAGAGATCTCAAAATGGCCGTTTGGAGAAGGCACCCTTCAAATCTCAGGGACCTGGAGCAGTTTGCCAAAGAAGAATGGTCTAAAATTCCAGCAGAGCATTGTAAGAAACTCATTGATGGTTACCGGAAGCGGTTATTCGCAGTTATTTTGGCTAAAGGTTGTGCTAATCAAGTATTAGGCGAGGGTGCCAAATACTTTTGTCTGGCCCATTTTTGGAGTTTTGTGTGAAATGATCAATGATTTTATTTTTTGTTTCATTCTCTTTTTGTGTTTTTTTTCATTGCAAGCAAAATAAATGAATATATTAATACCAAAGAATTTGTGATTGCAATCATTTTCAGGAAGAAACTGAGTATTATCTGACAGAATTGCAGGGGTGCCAATACTTTTGGCCACCACTGTATTTGTGACCAGGTCAAATTGTGCATGGGCTATGGACCATCATTATGTAACATAGATAGCAATGAAGAAATGAGTTTTCAAGGTATAGATAAAATGGGATTGTTAGCTGCAAGTCTAATGGTCTGGGCCCACAGAGTGGGTGCAGCACAGGAAAATCCTGCAAATGGGACTTTCAATATGTAATAAGGGAGCATGGCAGTCATATGTCATTAGCTGATAAACTGAAATGAGAGCAGACATGTAAATCATTGTAAAGAGCCTTACAGACTAGGAGATGATTTTTAAACATAGTTGTACAAGAAAAAGTTAACCAGTGTATTGAGAGAACTAGTATAAAGCTGACCCCTGATGTGCAACAGTCTGATGTAACAAACATAACATGCAGGTTCTTCTTAGCTGGATACTTTCTTTTGGGGAATGTTTAGAAGTATTCATTATTTGGAAAGAAACTACAGCATCAGAAAAGTTGAGAACTATCAGCAGGATAAACAAAGAAAAACATTGGGGGCCCATGCATACGAATGCCTGTGTTATTTTCTACTTTACCATCTTATTATGTACATCACACAAAAGTCAAAAAATATTTGACCAGTTTTATATTTCAGACATTTGTCCTAAAGGTTTTTGTTTTTACTATTTAAACTTGGGTATGTCTTATCAATAGGCTTGGACTGGCTTAAAGTGGAGTAGGGGAAAACCCTGGTGAGCCTCTAAGCATAGTGGGCCCAAAAGCATGGCAAGCCTGGGGCTGCTTTTCAGGGAGAAAGACGAGGAGAGATAGAGTTCAAGAGGCATGTCCAGTATGTGCAATCATAGGGTGTAGGGTGGGCCCCCCAGAATCAACTCCACTGGTGTGCCCCAATAATCAATTCCACTCCATTGTTAGGCTCCAGGCATCCCAGTCCGACATAGCCTAACAATTAATGAGTCTTTTAGTCTTAAACAACAAGGTAAATAAATACATAAATAATAAAGACTTGGTTACATAGAATGATTTATTACAGAAATTGGGAGAACAACCCTTTAGAATGCCAGATGGAGACAACATCTTCTTAGTTTTACCTGCTGAGAAGCTCAAGTTATAATTTGGAGTCAAGAAAATCTTCACACCCAAGACTGAATCATTTTTTATCCTAATATGAACTTCTAATTTAATGTTACTTATAAAATATTATTAGGTGCATGTTCAATTGGCTTTCTAAAGTGTTAATTATTTCTAGTGTGTCATTTCTGTACCAGAGTAGGTTGGGAATACCATTGTTGGTTATTGTTATCATTAATGGTTATTGCTTTTTGTCTCTACCAATCTCCAGTGCAAACAAGATCAAATTAGTGTCTTAGATTTTCATGACAAAGTCTTGAGACTAGCAGATGTTTTAAAGAAAAACAAACCTATAATATATTAAAGTCCCCTTTGTGGACTATGAAAATGTATCTCTCTATTGTTGGAGATAGAAGTTACTGCCTTTTTATGAGAAAAGCTTATCTATCCCGAATAAACTTTTTACAGTGCTGTGGCAACTAAGGATTAGCGTACGTTCACTTGTTGGATTTTCTGTCCTGGAAAAATCCAACTAGAAAATCCCATACAGAAAGCTGAGGTAATACTTCAGATTTCTGCTGAGGATTTTAGGTGGTTTTCACCTCTGATTTGGACACAGGTTAGTCCCATTTCAATTGAATTAGCCTGCGTCACTCCTGTGTGAAGCTAATTCAAGAAGGATCTGCTTAAAATATTTTTTTTTCTGCACCGCTGATTTGAAATTTGTGGTGTGGGAAATCCACATTGTAGTTCTCAGTGTGAAGTACAGCACAGACTGTCCATTTAAATAAATGGGAGTCGAATTACACAAGTATTTTAATGTGGGATCTAACTTGGAATTCCCAGCAAATTCCTCTTTAAAATAACCTTAAGGTCTTGAAAACATACACTGGAAATCTAGCTTAATTCATATCTAGCACTGATGAGATAAAATAAAAGATTAAATAGCTGCTACTTATGAGGTTTTATACCCCAATGATGACAATAACTTGCTAAAACACAGGTACAGGAGTCTTGGCATGGGACAACAGAACAAAGGCTTTAACAACATACATACACATTTTAATGTAGTAAATAGGCTTCAATGTTAAACTTCCATGGGACATGCTCTAAGGGCCACATGTATGAAAACTGTTTAGGTCTAAAACTCACTTTTTTGCCCATAGTTTACTATGGGCAAAAAAGTGAGTTTTAGACCTAAACAGTTTTCATACATGTGGCCCTAATTGCCTGTGAGGTGAGCTATCCACCTTTGCTGATTACTAGCCATACCCATAGGATTTAATCTCCATTGAAGTCTATGGGAGATACATAAAGATCCAAGCACTGTTTGCTGGGTTCTTTCGTTAACTCCCGTGGGTTTGAATAGATAGGGCTGAGCAAGTGCAGCCATCTTTTACTGAGCTCTATATAAACTGTTGCGTACATAAATCAGCATACAGGGGTGGGATGTTCATCAGGAATTTATGGCATATCCTGAGGATGTTTACGATAGGAATATCCCATTAATAAGTAGTCAGTAATATGAACCCTCTTAGACACTGCCTTTTTTTTGCAGTGCATGTATTAAGAGTATGCTGTACTGACATTCACATAATATAAAACTGGACCACTTGTATTCTGCATGACTACAATTTAAAAAATAAAGTCTCCGACTGTGTTAATGCATCAGTAAGTGTTCCATTCTTTTACTTCTTTCCATTTCTGCTAAAAGCTCAGGCCATGACCTGCACAGTTCTGGCATTCCAAAATGCCATCGGACTCCTTCTTCTGAACACAGATCTATTGATTCTTAGAATGCTTTACACTAAGTGGGAGCACTTTGAAAAAAGATCGCTCTATGACAGTATGTATTGACAGGAGGAAACCAACTTGTTACAGCAAGAAGTTATTCCTATACGTTTAGTTAGTTTAATTTAGTTTGCAGTTGAATGTGCACCAGACAGTTATATAACAATACTGTAAATCAGAGTAATCCATGTATCTATCAGGTACATGTCTTGTTGCTTGCTCAGCTATCATTTTGGTGCATGTTAGTTTTTGCCACATCGTCCACCAATGTATTTGTTTCCTTATTGTTTAGGTGTGATGACTAACTTTGTTCACTTTGTAGAATATTTGGTGGCTGCCTCATCTTGGTCATGCACCCCCTCATTTGTTCTAGGTTGTTTTAATTAGCACAAAGTATAGCTGGATCCTTCCTGCCATGATTTCATTTTTGAGACTTTGGCTACAGGTTTAAGATCCTATCTGATGAAGTTCCCTTAACTTAATAGGTGGCCTCACACAATTTGATCATTATGTTCAGTGAAAACCTTAGCAGTGTATGTATAGTAAATATAGCAGTGATACAATTAAAAATTATCCATATATTTAGGGTAAGTCCACACTGGATGTGGTTTCAGTCATTTTTAAGATGGTTTTTGGATCTTAAAACCGTCTAAAAAACCAATTGTCAACCATCCCCACAGACTGCAATAGAAAATCCGAGGTGTATTCTATACAGCTCAGATTTTCTGACGGTCGGATTTCAAATTCGAATACTGTCTAAAAAAATTGGTACATGTACATTCTTCTACCCAGTTTTAAGGCGGAAAATTTACTGTTCAATGTTTAGGGTCCACAAACCATGGACAGAAACCGTCTTTCTAACTGTTCAAAAAACGATGAAGTACTAATCTGATTTTTTAATCAGACTCCACTCGGTATTTTATCTATGCCGTGTGGCCATACCCTTATGGGGTGTTCACATGGCATATTTATGGGGCGTGCTTTGGGGCGTCATTGCGCTGCAGTACACCCAAAGTACGCCCACAAGTACACACTATTGCTGCTATGCCCTGTGGGGAATACATGAGGGCCAAAAGGGCATGCACATTAGACAAAGACTTTGAGGAAGAAAAAACTAAAATAAACAGGATATTAAGGGAAAGGGGTTATAATGAAAGGATTTTGAAAAATGCTGATATCAAAATAAAAGAATCAAACACAAAGCACTTTGTTAGAAAATAAAAAATTTACCAATAGGACAGGAGGCAATAACTTAGTATTTTCCACAACCTTTAACAGTGATTTTATAGTAAAAAAAAAAAGTATTTCAGAAGAATTTACCTATTTTGAGATAGGACCCTTCAGATATTCTTGATAAAGAGGGAGTAAGTATGTAAATGTGGTAAGACATTAGGTAATGATCTTTCTCCTAGTCTCTTTGTTAGTCCCATCCTAAAAGAACCATGGTTAAAATTCAAGGTTTTTTTTTTCCCTGTGGAAGGATACATTGTAATATGTAACAAATATGCAATTTGGACAGCACAGAAAGCTCCTTTATGTTGTCACTTCCAACACCTTTAATGCATCAGATCACCTCATGGAAGCAGCCTCACCACCTTCAAAATTCCACAAACGATTGCAATAGCCGTCAGCATAGATATGTTTTATTCAAAAAGAATCCCAGTACATCAGGAGGCAATGTTTCGACCCAATACGGAGTCTTTTTCAAGCTAATTAACAGTGTAATCATCTCCTCTTTATATTACACAAAGGTGGTACTAAATCGTAACAGCAACCAATGCTCAACAAGAAACTAATTAAAATTAGCAAAACACATGTAAGACACATACTATTATCCAATAGATATCGCAAAACACTTTACAAACGTAGTTACTAACCATTAAAAACATAGATGGTCATACGAGCGGGATCTTCCAGCTTGTCTCATCAGCGCAACACAATTTTTTATATATAGATTTATTAATTAGTTTCTATCAGTATGTAGGTTTTGTTAGTTTGTAGATTAAGTTTAATTATTATTATTATATTAATATTGTATGGGTTTATGAGCCATTCAAGTCGTATAAAATATGTATTTGCTTGAGAAGGCTGTCTTTCGGCTATATGATCGGTTAAGTAGCGTGAAATATACGGCTGTTTATAGCACTCGTAATAATAGGGAAATAGACATGCGCAGAAGCGCGCTGAAGTCGACTAGGCGGTTGCCATCTTTTTGGACATTAGACATGCGTAGTAATAGTCTAGAGACGTCGAGAGAGACGCTCATTGCGCTGATGAGACAAGCTGGAAGATCCCGCTCGACATAACCATCTATGTTTTTAATGGTTAGTTACCATGTTTATCAATTGTTTTGCGATATCTATTGGATAATAGTATGTGCCCCTTAAGGTTTTAATTTAATTATTTCTTTTGAGCTTTGGGTTTTTTTTTTTACAAAAAACCACCTTTTTTGATAAATGAGAGATGATGCACGTTAATTACTTAAAAAAGACTCAAAGTGTTGGGTCCCAAATGTTCCCTTTTTGGTACGGGGATTCTTTTTGAATAAAAAATACCTAGTACACCTCTTGAAATTTTTTTGGGGTTTTGTAAATGGTTTCACATTCCAAAATAACAACACTTTCGCAATAGTCTACTAACAAAAAATACAAGGTAAATCATAAAATTTGAAACGATCATTCCTTTTATTTATAATTTACTTTGGGAATAAATATATTTTGGGAAGCACAAATAAAAGATAAAAAAATGGCATGCAAGCACCTCACACTTTAAAAACCGACACCCTAAACTAAACTTTCTATTCTGGATTTTGGGTACATTTCCCCCCAAAGGGTATTTATTTTTTAAACAATATAAGTTGCTCCTATTTCTACAATTATATATGGATTCCCTCTGTTTTATGCTCGGGGGGGGAAAATCTAGAAAGGGGTTAAACTGTGATGCCCTTTTTTTCATCAGGAATTAAAAGGGTCTTAATTTTGTTTTTAAAACCTGTGTTAGTATTTCCCATTCTGACTTTTTCTAAAAAAGGGGGCACTTGTCATTTTCCCCTGTAGGTTTTAAAAACTTAACAAATAACTATCCGTCATCCCGCTGGATAAAATTTTCTTCGGATCAAAAGCAACTTACACACTTTCATACATTACCTCCAAGTAAAAAGGGATAGACGTTTAACAGAATTAACCAAATTACTTTCCTATTTAGACTTTCTTCCATTGCAATATATGTTTTTTTAATTATGTCAGTCATACATTTTACTATCCAAAAAAACACACACTACTCCAAAAATTTAGGAATTTTTTAATTTTTGGTTAAATTTCAAAAAAAAATTTAAAATTCTTGAAATTTTTTTAAAATGAACTAAATGAACCATCTTCTAACTTGAAATGCCCTTCCAACTTTTCATGTTTTAACTTTTGACAACTACGATCCTAAAAGGGGTTTTTTGGGAAAATTCCCAACAAATCCCGAATGACCCCAATAAATTTAGGATCAATTTGAAAGGGATTTAAACAGTCCCCCCTATCACGTTTTACATTTTTCTCATAAAACCAAAACAAAAAACCTTTAATTGATCAAAATACCTCGCCATTTTCCAAAGGGGTTTAATTTTTGTTCATTTTTAAAAAAAATTTCAAAAAAATGTTTTTTTTTTCACGGGGAACCCAAAAGCCAAATAATCCCTAAATTTTTAGAGGAAAACTGGGGATTAGCCCAAAAAATTAATTCAAATTATAAACCCCATGTCTGATCCCGGCTTTATCCAACTCTTTTAGCTTTATCTTTCAAGAGTAAAAATTAATAAATTCAAACTAAAAATCAATTCTCAAACTGTATTTTTTTAGTCAACCCCATATAATTTAAAATTACCCCCAAGAGTTTTAAAACAACTTCTAACACTTAATCATTCTTTTTCTGGACACACTGTTAATTTGCCCCATAAATAAGACCACCACTAAAAACCAATGGAAGCATTTAACAAAAATGCTAGGATAAATTTAAAAGGCACGGGATTTCATTGTATTTTAAACAATCACATGTAGACTTATTATCTAAGGGTGGGGTTCAAACCCAAAAAGGGAAAAAACCTCCCACACGGATCAGGGGCCCAGATTAGAAAAAAACTTTATGCAGACCAAAATTTTCAAAACCCCCCCGCTTTTTTTATTCCAACTATTTGCAAGGGGTTTTTTTTCTTTTTAAGCTGTTTCCACTGGTTAATTGCGGGGCTCAGTACCCGCAATTAAGCCATTCTCTTTGGGAGTCATGCGAAACACGCGTACTACCCGCAGGGGGGGCCCGCTGCCCGTCGGACCCATGACATTCATACTCGACTCTCGGTGCATATTCGCCACAAGTAATTGAGATTCACGTATCTCCCCACCTACATCATCGTATTGTATGGCGGTGGAAATGAGGCCTAGATCCATAGTGTTCTCTGTGAGAACAAAGGGATTAACGTAATTTCATGCGCATCTCACCCCGTCTAGAAACACAATACGCGCGAAATGCATCCAAATTGACCCTGGTAACATAGCCTAACATACCATCAGCGGCAACCCTTTGCCAATCATCGGAAGGCCATTTGATACTGCTGTAAAAATTGAAGCCCTTTCTGTTGATGCAACTTAGTTTGCAGAGGTGCAGTGACCATCCGTCTGCTTCAGAACCCCATTTGCAGTAGGGTTTCACTAACGACACCATGCTTCATAGGCCCAATGTTTCCCCTCCTCTCACTCATGCAAGGAGGTGTTCTGTAGTTTCCATGTTGTCATTTTGTCCAGCCAAAAATACACTTTTTCCACAGTAGCATGCGAACAGTTCACAAAATTGCCTGACTTCCTTCATGAGCTACGCACTGCTAACGTCAAAATAGAAAGTGGTCATAATAATGTCACTTGTGGTATTGCAGTACTGTAGGCATTCTCTATGCAACTTTATTGTTCCCTGAAAGCAATGCTACTAAAGAAGAATGTCTCTGTAATATGTCAATAATGAATGCCACAACTTATTTCTGGTGAAAACAAAACGTCATCTACCTTTGTGTGACATGGTAGGCACACACAGGCTGAGCCGGGGCACATAGCAAGGTTTGGGCACTGAGTTTCAGATCTTTAATACATCTATATACCATATTCTACATCATGAAAAAAAAGACGGATTACAATTGTGCATGACTGTCTCAGCAATAGCAATTGAGATTACGCAGCCTAAACTGCTGATTCTTCAATCACAGACAACAAGACCGCTTAAACACCTATTTGTGACAATGAGAATTCCAACAGACTCCAAAATGGAAATTTCTCATATGTTGCATTGAGTCTGCTCTCACAGCCAGCTTCAAACCTCCCACTTCCTGGTCATCTGTAGTGTTTTTACAGCAGTAACTGACATTTCAGCTCTGCTATTCCAAGTTGAGCATGTTAGAGGAATATTAGTCATGGAGGGGTCTAAACCCGAAAAGCAGAAGGCTACAGAGATCTAAAGGGTTAACGTTTGTCATTAACATAGATAAACAAGCTCCTGTGCTGCTAATAAGGCACAGAATGGAGTGACATTTACAATGGTCATTGGGACTGCTGGAGCAATGAGAGATGTGGTTGATAACCTAGGGAAGCTTGTGTAAATAAGCAGGAGATAAGAACTGCTCTAACTCTGAAATGAAGTAAAATGAAAACAGCAATGTATTTGGTACTAATCAGTATACCTTGCCTAAATATATAAAGCTAATCATTGTTGTGAGAATACCCATTTAAAGCTTCGCTTGAGCTGTGTTTTTGTCCAGATGAACAAATATTGGACTAAAACTACATACACACTGCAGATCTGTGTTGCATAAGTCCATAATACAGTGCTCATGGCTAGTGTTAGGCCCTTACTTAATATTAAAAGTTTAAGAAGAAATAGTTTTGTCCCATTAAATATGATGTATGAATACATTTACAGCATGATTATTAGTAATCATATTTCACAAAAGAACAGAATTGTTTCCAATGTAGTTAAAAAAAACAAAAACCATCCTGCCAGATTTGTTGCCACAACCAATGACATCACAGTGTGTATCACGAGGATCTCCCAAAGGAGACAGATTCCATTTCATGGCATGCTGATGAATCTTTGTGTTTTCTCTTGTTGTCCTGTAAATAAGGAGCCCTTTCAAAGACCCCACTGTTCTGCTTGGTCCCTTGTTTGGGCTGTGTCACAAATAGCTGACTGTGTGGTATGGCATTCACACAGCAAAACAAATCAACATCCTAACAAACGAGAGCCGTTCACAGCCAGCTCCATGAAGAAAATGATAATGAGCCCTCTCTCCTCTTCTTGGCATGAAGACAATTACTTCTGTTTTTCAAGCTATTACAGACCATAGAAGAGAAAAAGACAAGATTCTACATTTGTTCATATACCAACTATGTTGCGTTTTCTTAATATACAATCATTTACTTTTCATTACTAAGGTAAGTGGTTCTGTTGGTTCTGTACACAATTATGTTGGCAATTCCTAAATACATTTAAAAAAAAATGCACAAATAAGCGATTCAACATATTTCGTTTGTTATAGAACATTTTGTTCCCATATTTTCCATAACAGTATGACATTGTGCTCAAAACGTTTTTGGTTTCTTGGCCTTTTCTTTTTCAGAGATATGAAATGATACACAAAAACTTTTTTCCACTCATGGTGATTGGTTGGGTGAAGCCCATTATTGGTGAAACTATGTGTTGTATCTTTTAAATAAGAATGACAAACCAAAAACAGCCAAATGAACCCTGATCAAAGTGGCACATACCACAGTTCATAATACCGTGTATTCCCCTCCTAACATCAATTACAGCTTGCAGTCTTTTGTGGTAGTTGTGGAATAGCTCTTTTTCTCAGATGGTAAGCCCCATCCCCCCTTCGTGGCAAAAAGCCTGCAGTTTTTCCTTAAATTCCTGGCTGTCTTGCATAATGAGCCTTGAGATCTCCCCAGAGTGCTCAAATGATATTGAGTAAGAAGTACTGAGATGGCGCACTGCAGAACCTTTACCTGTCCCGATTGGCTACAGCAGAACAAAGTGGACTTGGCCTTGTGTTTGTGGTTCGTGTGCATGTGGAACATCCAGAGTACGTCCCATGCCAGCTTCGGGCGTTGACGTGTGCAAATTTTGCCTTCCATATTTGCTGATGAAGTGCTTACTTCATCTTCCTTCAACTCTGACCATAGTTTCCCTGGTGCCTTTGTACTCACCACACACAATCCCCAAAACATCACTAATCCACACATTTACAGTAGAATGTGTTTCCTTTCTTCATACCTTTTGACAACCTCGCCAAAGTAGTTTTAGTTATGGCAAACAATTTCGATTTGTCTCGATTCACGTCCAAATTTACCTTGTGTGCATTTCCAGTAAATGGCTTTCTTCTGGCACTTTCCATTGCAGGCCCCATTTTTCTTCAAGTGCCCTCCTTATTGTCAGCGTGAAGCACAACAATGCTAGTTTCCTCCAGATTGTCCTGTAAAAAAAAAAAAGAAAAAAATAAAAAAAAAAAAAAAAAAAAAAAAAAAAATACAAAAATTTCACTGATGTCCCCACTTGTTGGTTTTTTCTTTGCAGTCCTCGAACTATTTTTCCTGGCAGTTGTGTCCGAAAGTGTTTGTTGTCTACCTGCTCGTGGTTTGTTTTGTACAGAGCCCTGATTTTTCCATTTTTTAATCACAGGTTTTGGAACACTGGCATCTGCGTGAGACAATATCAATTCCCTTGGATAACTTTTATGTTTCACTTTCCCTTTTTAGAACATTCAATCTTGCATTTATCCCTTTTTAGATCTTTGACTATTTCTTTTGCTCTCCCCATGACTACACAATCCAGAAACGTCAGTGGCTATTGAAAATGCAAGAGTCTGATCCCAGAAAACTCCCTCAGCTTATATGCACACACACGCTTTTACAACAAACAGGTCACAGGGTGGAGGATGTTACCTTTAGTAGCCATTTCAACCCATTTGTCCAAATTCTGTGCATGTTATCAGGGTATGTGAATCTTTTGATCAGGTCATTTGATTTTAGTGCTCATTATGATTTAATAAGGAAAACCACAGTAAGTTTACAATATATTGGCTTCATTAACCCAAGACATTAATCATGAGTGGGAAAAAAAGGTTTTTTGTGTTATCATTCAGATTATCTGAAAAAAGGCCAAGCAAGCAAAAATCGCGGGGTATGTAAACCTTTTGTAGCTAATCTTATATATTTCTCCACTTAATTTTTTATATGGAAAATTTGATTACACTTTGGCCACGTGTCAGAGCTAGAAAAATGTTTTAAGCAATGCTTCTAAATTCTGCTCAGGGAGTATCACAAATGCTCTCATTAGACACAAAACTGACTTTATGGAAAACTATGAGATCGGTTTTGTCGTTGGTATCCCTCTGGTGTTTATTGAGCACTTGAAGGGAACAGAGACTAGTAAGGCCCCGACTCTGTGTGCGCCTACGAGGGGTGTTTCCCACCGCGGGTCCCCATGCCCTGCATGCCGCACGAACAGTCGCAAAACGGGCCGATATTTTGACCGACCCTGTGCCAGTGCGCCCACACGCTGCATGCTTGGTCACAGACCCAAGGCAATGCAGCCATCACGCCCCGCCTGCAACCGATGCCGTTCACCCCCCTGAGGCCGCACAGCAGGCCGCGTTGTGATGACTTATCACCACCGCTCCGTGGCCCGCACTCGACGCCATCGATGCCCCCGTACGAAGAAGAGAGGAAACCAGAGGAGTATTATTATTGTTTTGTTTTTTTTTAAACTACTTTACTGGCACTGCCTGCCTATTACTGGCCCCCTGTCTGCCCTATAATACTGCCCGCCTGCCTATATACTGGTGCCCTGCCCTGCTTTATACTTGCCTGTCTGCATACATCGGGCCTCCCGGCTTATTTAACTGGCCCTGCCTGCCTATATTCTCGTCCCTTCTGCCTATATACTCTGCCCTGTCTCCTATATACGTGGGCCCTGCCTGCATATATTCCCCTGCCTATATTCTGCCCCTGTCCCGCTGCCTATATACTGCCCGCTGCCTATATACCTGCCCTGTCTCTTATATACTGGCCCTGCCTGCCTATATACTGGCCCTGCCTGCTTATATACTGCGCCTATCTGCCTATTACTGTTCCAGCCCGTCTTATTACTGGCCTCCCTTATTTACTGGCCCGCCCTGGCCTATAACCGGCCCTGTCCGCGCTATACTACTGCCCCTGCCTTAGACTGGCCCTGCCTGCCCTTAATTCGCCCTGTAATGCCCTAATACTGGCGTCTGCCTGCCTATATTTGGCCCTGTCTGCTTAGATACTCCCTGTCTCCTATATACTGCCCTCCTCTTATTATACTGGCCCCTTCCTATATACTGGGCGCACTGCCTCTTATAGACTTTAGGCCCCCCGCAATCTATAATACTCGGCTCTGTCTGCCGATATACGGACCCTTCTAGTCTATATACTTGGCCCGCCTGCCTATATTCTGGCGCTGTCGGCATATATAGCTACTGGCCCTGTCTGCGCTATAGTAGGGTCCCTGGCTGCCTAGAACTGGCCTCTGCCTGGCTACATATTGGCCCTGACTACTAATGACTGGCTCTGCCTGGCTGCTGACTACCCTGCCTGGGCTACATACTGCCCGTGCTGCAATTACTGGCCATACCGGCGAATTAAACTGCCCCTGGCCCTACCTGCTTAATTACTTGCCCTACCTCTGATACTGCATCCTAGCTACCGCTGATTACTGGGGCACCCAAACACCTGCTAGTTTACTGGGGCAACCGCAACTACCCTTGCTAGTTAGCGGGGGCAGTCCCACTACCTGCTAAGTTACTGGGGCAAGCCCCACTAAACCTGGCTATTACTGGGCAGCCCCCAGCTACCTGGCGAATAAAGGGGTAGTGCTGTATTCATGTGATTGGGACCTGGAACTACGGTGATGTGAGTTGGTGAGTTTAGGCAAATTCAGTCTTATGTATTCAGTGTTGCTTACTCCCGATTGGAAACAATGCACACCTACTCTGGATGAGGGTGTTCGCTGCACCCACTTTTTCTTTCTTCTTATGTTTAGGGGGCTCTCACACAGAGCGGCTTTGGTGCATTTTTTTGATGCGTGTTTTTTTACTCATTCAAAGCTTTATTGAAAAAAAGGGAAAAAGACACGTCCATCACAGAATAAACAGAGTAATTCCAGTTCTAGGAGTCCATTAATCATGCTGAAATACACAGAAAATGATCTTTTTTTATTTTCATAGACTATCATAGACTATCCATCAAGTATACATTATACACACCTCAACCTACAACCTAGCTGGAAGCTTCATACAGTTAATGAGCAAAATTATCCTGTGAATGCATGTCTTTATCCATCACCAAAGTGTTACTTGATAACCCGCAATTCTTACTCTATAATCCAGAAACTCCCCCCGGCACCTTGCCCCCCCCCCCCACACCCAACAATCGGCTGGGAGATGCTATACCTTATATTTTATAAACCTGTTGCTACCTGCTTTTATCCAATTCGACCACAGCCTCCCAGGATTATTAATCCACCCCTCTATACTTGATGCGTTTTTTGTCAGAAAGTGCAGCAATAACTTTTTTTCACCCCCTCTCCTTCCTGCAATAAAAACGCACAAAAAACACATCTAAGAATGCTCCTGTTAAAAAAGCACCTTTAATAGCTAGTTTATTTTAGAATATGCAAGGTTTCGTAAAAAAGGAACATTTTTTAATTGAATATTGTAGTGGGCTGGTGGCTTGTCCAGCTGATTTTTTATCCATCCCACTCCTGCTAGAGGCCAAAACATATGTGAAAGGTTCTGATTAGTAAAGTCATAACAGAGTAGTAGTCTCATCTGACCAAAATTTGTTTGTGTCCTCACTAGTGCAAACTTCTAAAATGACTTCACTGGTTTCCCACAGACCCGTGCAATAAAACAATTACATATATTTAGTGAATTTACATTTTAATTCTGCAAGGGGCAAAGCAAAGGAGAATGAAGAACCTAAAAACATAAGAATAGTTATGTGTTACCTAATATCCAACATATAAGCAAAGGAGACGCCCTTGGAATATCAGAACTTTGTGTACCAGATTACTACTGGACTTGTGTTGACCTGTGCTGAAAAAACATTGCAAGTATAAGTCATGGTCTATCATATAGAATAATTGAAAAATCTATAATACAACTAAAACTAAATCACCTAAGAAGACAATGCCAAAAAAAATGGCCAACTATATATTAATTATACCCAAGAATAGTTGGATTCTATTTATTTTAAGTGCACTACTGAACTAGCTTTTAGACTTTTTATTAATATACACTACTTTTATTAGCCTGTTTAAAACCTGATTATGGTTTTCAGATCATTGAAGCTTAAAAAAGACAAAAAAGAAAGGAACATCTGACGATTAGATAGGATCGGGTTTAGCCATTAAATCAAAATAAGAGCATAATTTACACCACCTCATATACCTCAATGCACATAATCAGAGTAAAGAGGTCTAATATTGTAAGCAATGAAGTTCTAAACAGAGGTGGTTGTAAAATATTTTCACAATAAATTATAGCAATCAATCCCGAAAAATACATTATGGTCATATCTAACTTTGGGAGGCTAAGAAAATGGGATTAAGGTCATTGCATCATTTACTCGAATAATTGTACAGCTCTTGCGACAGGCCCACTCACCTTGGTTCTCATCTTAGTTCTTTCATTTGAAATGTGATGTCTTGTTCTGTACCTACACCATCCGAAATGTGTAAAGTCATGCGATTATTGTGCGCTATTATAAATAAAGATTATTATTATTATTATGATTACCAATAGCTGTGACACTTTGCCTCGTTAACACGCTTATTTTGCCGCGATTGGCGCCGACGCCCCGGAATTTGCCTTCAGTACGCGCAATCCGTCGGAGTCATTACGTAAATCCACTGCCTCCATAGAAAACATGGATTCCGTCCTCCTTCCCCGATCGGACGAATCCGCCGCGGTGGGAGAAAGTGCATGGCTTATTATTTACGCGCTAACGCGCCGTAAACAATGGCATTGTCCTATGGGCCACGGAGCGGCGCCCCCCGCCTCCAGCCCCGTTCCACAGTCCAGCCCCTTATTCAACGGCATTTGTGACTCAATACGCTCGACATGATCCGTCGAAGACCGTGTAAACGGCCTTTATTGTATTATGCTTACAAAGAAAAAAATGAGCAACATCTCTGATCACTGTTGTGTGACAGCATCAGTCCATAGTAGAGAATTAGAAGATGCTTATATACGCTTCTTTCATAGTAAAGTATATCATGACTAAAAAACCATCCTCAAATTTAACATTCTTCTACAAATCTTAAAAACCAAGAATGTCGAGTACAGTAATCTTCCGTAGGATCTCATTGTCCTTGATGAGGACTTAGATCATTTTTAGGAGAAGCAGACAGACACAAATAGATTACTCTAAGCAGCACTATAAATAATGCCTTTATTTGGCACATGTGGCTTCTGGGCCAAAGCAGTCATCATCCAGCTTTATGCTTCCCTGGAACAGATTCAGTTCACTACTAAGCTTTATTGTACTTTATATGTCCGCAGCTATACATAAATTGGTTGTACTGGTTATAAAAGATGAGAGAATCAAATTCCAGAACATTCTACATTCTTGAGGCGATGAGCAATGATATTGATATTTGAATCTGTAAGGAGAAGGTCAGTAATGCCCAATTTTTTTTTTCATTGGGTTATTGCAGTTCAGCCTCTAGCCCTCTGGCCTGAACCTACAGAGGAGCTACTGTAGCAAAAATTGCTGAATAATACTGGCTATGAAAGAAAGGTGACAGAACAGACATGCTGCAGATTGATCGGAGTGTCCATACTGCTTCATGTCTACTTCTAAAAGCGCCTACAATGGTGCAGATGAGCAACAGAATTGGCCCATGGAACAATAGAAAAAGATGGCCTGTTGATAGTGATTTGTTGATTTACTTGCTTGTTGCAGGGGGGTGTATCACTTACCAAGGAAAAAGATGATACTGGGATGCACTACAGGAAGAAGGCAAGCTGGCGGTGAAAGTGTGATGCTCCAGACAATGTTCTGCTATGAATCCTTGGCTCCTGGATGTTACTTGACCTGTACCACTTAGTTATACAGTCTTGCCGACCATTTATTCAACTGCGTATACAATCGGTATTCCCTATGATGGTAAGTGCATCTCCACATTTCAAAAATTGTTCAGGAATGGTGCGAGGAACACAATAAATGGTTCAAGGTGTTGACTTGTCCTCCAGATTTCTCACATCTCAAGTTTTTATAGAATGTGTTGCAAAAATAAGTCCAAGCAATGGAATTGGGTGTTGATTTCCTCTAAGGACATATTGAACAACATTAAAGACTGGTGGGGGAAAATGAATTACAAGTGAAGATTGTATCACGCACCAAGACACAAGCACATGCACCCGTGCTGGGCTCCAACATTTAACGCACCACTAAGAGACGTCGTCAAGCTTGGTTCACCCATCCAGCACAGTTGGGGTTAGCATAATAGGAAAAACCAAGTCCACATGTAGATGTATGAGAATCCACATGGACATCACAATCCTTTTTTGCTGCGCGTGTTAGGCAGTAAAACGTGTTTTATGCTGTTATTAAACCATTAGTTTCACAAATGGGTTATTTTGTGGTAAAAACCACCGAGGTTGGCGTGGTTAACGGACCACAAACGGCGCTACATCTTGCCTTAGAATTTCTAGTTGCAAAAGGTGTGAGTGAGAAAATTGTTGGAAAAAAGTCTCTTGGTTTCCGTTTATTAACATCATCATTTCAACTCTTTATTAGAACCTTTTATGTCTTGTTCTGTGACAGGAAGTAATTAACAAATAATATATGGTACCACAATTTACTAGACTGTCTATTACATTTAAGCTGCACACTTTAGATTCCCATTATTGAAGTATTCAAACAAGAAAACATGCCCTTCAAAACAATTACTGTAAAATTGAATGAATGTAGAAAAGAGAATGTTGCTATGGTGAAAATGCTGACGCCATTAGCTGAGTCATCCCCTTTGGACACAGGAAGAGAGGGCACTAAGTGCTCCTCACACAGCGGAGGGGTGAAGGCTGCCTACCACAAGACGTTTACTACTGCAGAATTTTTATTAATTGCTTACATTTTAGGATGCAAGTATATAATTTTCTACATGTAGGTATAATGTACCAATATACTGTGTATACCAAAAAAAAATAAATGAAGTGGTTTTGCAGAATGTTGTGCATACTTGTTAAGAAATGTAAAGACAAGGAACAAGTAACAGGTGCTCCCACGACCCACACGCCAGGTCGCAGGCGCACACCTACCACTGCAGCGAATAGCGCCGCAACCTGAGCTGCAGGATCAATAGTGCCCTATGTCGTGGAGAAAAGCTTCCTGAAGTTGTTGTTCTATTTGTTTCCGTTGTACCGGGACCAGTTGACTCCGTCCTTTACCACTAACCATTGCCTACCTTCCCTGACACCATCTAGACCTCGTGTCCCCGATAAAACCAGCCGTCACGATTTTTGTACACCTGCTCTTCATTGCACCGCAACAAGTCGCACCAAGGTACGACTGCACTCCATCACAGTGTCCCATTCTGCCTTGCGCGGGCTCGGTGAAGACGAGTACAACACTTTACTCGGCTCTGCTCCCTGGTCTGGCTTATACCACCACTTCGGTGTCCAAGATCCATACTTTTAGTTAGCCGTTACATAAAATTTACCCCACAGCCCTAAGTACTCAAAGTGCCCCAAAACTGCTGGAAACACTCAAGTGCGCAATTTGTGTAAGGATGCGAATAAAATCCCCAACCCTTTCAATGACCCAGTAAAATCAGGACTGTTGGCAGTTTTGCATTGATTTACATGAAAAGAATGTTTTCTTAGACCTGAATTCAATCAATTCATAGCTTCATCGAAACCTACAACAGTTCCAATTCTTGTGAAGATTTTTTTATTTTGATGAACATGTACAGAACCATTTTTTTCTGAGGCCTGTATTATCTTTTAGGCAGGACAACATAGTGGTTGTGATGCAAATTCATAAAAAAATAAAATATATGAAAGGCACTATGTTATAATCCTAATTCTAAAAAAGTTGGGACACTGTAATATATAAATCTTTTTTTTCTTCATATTATTTATTTCATAACCAGCCAAAGCAAAACCAACCTTGGAAGGAAAGGTCATTGGACCTTTTCCACCCTAAAAATACCAACCCGCAACCACCCTAGAAGCAGATCACGCCATTAGATTATCTGCTTCTGATGATAACTCAGGTCTTCTCTCTACCCCTGTTGTGTTGAGTACTGAAAGGGGGTTAGTGTCAGCCTTGGGTTGACAAAAAAAAACACCACTAACTGACACCAAGCCCCCAGCAATAGTAATGGAGAGGTGTCTGTATGATAGCTCCATAACTAACAAGGGAATAAAATGGTAAAAGAGCACAGAAAAAAAAACACATTATGTAAGGAAGATGATGAAAGATGACAAAAGTCACCCCCACTTCAACTTCAAAGTCACTCAGATTGCAAAAGTCACCCAAGCTCCCTGCCTTAGAACAAATGTCCTTGAGGAAGCCAACAATTAGGCAGAAGAAAGCAAGAGTTGGCTGCCAAAAGCCAGATAGGGGACCGTTCTAGCAGGAGGTCGACACATCAAAGGATTCTCATTTAAATTCGTTAGCACCTGGCTCAGGCTAAATACACATGGGTTCTCAGACTCCAAGAACAAAGAATCACACTAGTCTGAGAGGCACCGATATTTCATAAGGGTGTATGGGAGAACAGTGCATCACAGGTCCACCCCAGTTTCATATCTTTAAATATGAAACTTCCCACACACGTAGCTGTCACTCCCACATTTGTAGGGCATCCAGGAAGAGAGAAACCCATAGTTCAGACAGGGAATGATGCAGAAGGACATGTTTGGTACCAGGTAGTAGCTTAGGCCCATCTGGTTCTGACAGCTCAAGTGACGCCCGGACTCTCCACTCTACTTCAGACGAATCTGAGGAAGGCCTAGTTGGCCGAAAACGTTCAAATACTTGTTACGTCTGAACCATATTTTGCCTAATTTCCTACAATATCAAAACTCTGGAGATCTGTCATACATCTGTAATAAATCACTATCACTACAAGAAACAAGAGTGCCTTGGACTTATTTTTGATTGATTTGTCTATGGGGCCGGATACCCCCTCCATGAGCACCTTGTAATCTGCCTTTTATCCTTTGGTGTGCGACATCATTCCCTTCAAGACTGGCTTAGTTCTGTCCCAGTGCCCTGCCACAGTATGACCCATTTTGTGTCCAAAGCCAAAAACCGCATGGCCCAAGAGGGAGGAGCGTGTAGACCGTCCCAAGGGCGTGACAGTGAGTGTGAAGGGGGTGCGACATGGGCTGTCCCAGTACTGTTTTAAGTTGAAACCCGGTTTTGCCCATTGTCATTTCCATTGGAGAGGGGATACACCGAGCGTACAGGAACGTCCAGAACCAGCAGGCTACATTTCACACAATTGTTGCATGAACCTGAACAACATAGTTGCATAAATCAAGGGTTACTCTAACTGTATTATTAAAGGCATGTATACTAAAAGACATCCCTATCAAAAATTGTCCTAGTTTTAACCTCAACAGAGTCCTACGTTCAGCATGCCAAAAGCTAAAAATGGAGATTTATCAATAGTGTCTAACTCTTGGACATTTCTAAGTTAGACTAGACCGTTTTACAATTTGCCACATTTCTCATAGAGTTGATAAATCTGGTGCAGGTTAAAACTGTCTAGTCTAACTGTATACCATCTTTAAATTGTATTACTTTATGCCACTAACATGTGTCCAAATTTTAGTGCTTTTTTTTTTGCCGCATGTGAAGCTACTCCCCCTTTCTGTTAAAGCCACTTCCCTTTATTGAGACCATGCCTCTTTTGTTGGACGAGGTGCAGAAGTGTCTGGAAACTGTCTAAAACACATAGTTAATGTGGTGTAAAGCATGTACACCATTATTTTTGGCGCAAATTGTGCCAGAATTGGCACAACTGCCTTGATAAATGTACCCCATTGTCCCTAAATTGGTTACAAATAGTAGTCTGTTTTGCAGTGCCAAGCTCAAACGCTTTACTCACTGGAGACACTTATGTTTGATGGTTTAAGGAACATATACTGTATACAGAGTACAGTAAAACTTCACTCGTTTACTGTCTCTTGGCCCTTGTTACTGCCTTTC